>JAEHOD010000109.1:0-258108 GCA_016834595.1 Chlamydomonas schloesseri | reverse complement strand
GGGGGCGCATGCAGACACACGCCAGAGGCCGGGGAAACGTGCAAGCAGCCGTGTATGCCTGAGCCGAATCCGGGCTGGGGGCGCATGCAGACACACGCCAGAGGCCGATGATGAACGTGCAAGCAGCCGTGTGGGAAGTGTTTTCGTGTGCCTGAGCGAATCCGGGCTGGGGGCGCATGCAGACACACGCCGAGGGGGGGGGGAACGTGCAAGCAGCGCGTGTGGGAAGTGTTTTCGTATGCCCTGAGCCGAATCCGGGCTGGGGGCGCATGCAGAACACGCCAGAGGCCGGGGAACGTGCAAGCAGCCCGTGTGGGAAGTTGTTTTGGTGTGCCTGAGCCGAATCCGGGGGGGGCGCATGCAGACACACGCCAGAGGCCGGGGGAACGTGCAAGCAGCCGTGTGGGAAGTGTTTTCGTGTGCCTGAGCCGAATCCGGGCTGGGGGCGCATGCAGACACACGCCAGAGGCCGGATGAACGTGCAAGCAAGCCGTGTGTGGGAGTGTTTTCGTGTGCTGAGCCGAATCCGGCTGGGGGCGCATGCAGACACACGCCAGAGCCGGGATGAAAGTGCAAGCAGCCGTGTGGGAAGTGTTTTCGTGTGCCTGAGCCGAATCCGGGCTGGGGGCGCATGCAGACACACGCCAGAGGCCGGGGAACGTGCAAGCAGCCGTGTGGGAAGTGTTTTCGTGTGCCTGAGCCGAATCCGGGCTGGGGGCGCATGCAGACACACGCAGAGGCCGGGGGGAAACGTGCAAGCAGCCGTGTGGGAAGTTGTTTTGGTGTGCCTGAGCCGAATCCGGGCTGGGGGCGCATGCAGACACACGCCAGAGGCCGGGGGAACGTGCAAGCAGCCGTGTGGGAAGTGTTTTCGTGTGCCTGAGCCGAATCCGGGCTGGGGGCGCATGCAGACACACGCCAGAGGCCGGATGAACGTGCAAGCAGCCGTGTGGGAAGTGTTTTCGTGTGCCTGAGCCGAATCCGGGCTGGGGGCGCATGCAGACACACGCCAGAGGCCGGATGAACGTGCAAGCAGCGTGCGTGTGGGAAGTGTTTTCGTGTGCCTGAGCCGAATCCGGGCTGGGGGCGCATGCAGACACACGCCAGAGGCCGGGGGAACGTGCAAGCAGCCGTGTGGGAAGTGTTTTCGTGTGCCTGAGCCGAATCCGGGCTGGGGGCGCATGCAGACACACGCCAGAGGCCGGGGAAACGTGCAAGCAGCCGTGTGGGAAGTGTTTTCGTGTGCCTGAGCCGAATCCGGGCTGGGGGCGCATGCAGACACACGCCAGAGGCCGGGGGGAACGTGCAAGCAGCCGTGTGGAAGTGTTTTCGTATGCCTGAGCCGAATCCGGGCTGGGGGCGCATGCAGACACACGCCAGAGGCCGGGGAAACGTGCAAGCAGCCGTGTGGGAAGTGTTTTCGTGTGCCTGAGCCGAATCCGGGCTGGGGGCGCATGCAGACACACGCCAGAGGCCGGGGGAACGTGCAAGCAGCCGTGTGGGAAGTGTTTTGGTGTGCCTGAGCCGAATCCGGGCTGGGGGCGCATGCAGACACACGCCAGAGGCCGGGAAAACGTGCAAGCAGCCGTGTTGTGGGAAGTGTTTTCGTGTGCCTGAGCCGAATCCGGGCTGGGGGCGCATGCAGACACACGCCAGAGGCCGGATGAACGTGCAAGCAGCCGTGTGGGAAGTGTTTTCGTGTGCCTGAGCCGAATCCGGGCAGGGGGCGCATGCAGACACACGCACGAGGCCGGGGGAACGTGCAAGCAGCCGTGTGAAAAGTGTTTTCGTATGCCTGAGCCGAATCCGGGCTGGGGGCGCATGCAGACACACGCCAGAGGCCGGGGGAACGTGCAAGCAGCCGTGTGGGAAGTTGTTTTGGTGTGCCTGAGCCGAATCCGGGCTGGGGGCGCATGCAGACACACGCCAGAGGCCGGGGGGAACGTGCAAGCAGCCGTGTGGGAAGTTGTTTTGGTGTGCCTGAGCCGAATCCGGGCTGGGGGCGCATGCAGACACACGCCAGAGGCCGGATGAACGTGCAAGCAGCCGTGTGGGAAGTGTTTTCGTGTGCCTGAGCCGAATCCGGGCTGGGGGCGCATGCAGACACACGCCAGAGGCCGGGGGAACGTGCAAGCAGCCGTGTGGGAAGTGTTTTCGTATGCCTGAGCCGAATCCGGGCTGGGGCGCATGCAGACACACGCCAGAGGCCGGGGGAACGTGCAAGCAGCCGTGTGGAAGTTGTTTTGGTGTGCCTGAGCCGATCCGGGCTGGGGCGCATGCAGACACACGCCAGAGGCCGGGGGGAAACGTGCAAGCAAGCCGCCGTGTGGGAAGTGTTTTTTCGTGTGCCTGAGCCGAATCCGGGCTGGGGGCGCATGCAGACACACGCCAGAGGCCGGATGAACGTGCAAGCAGCCGTGCATGTGGGAAGTGTTTTCGTGTGCCTGAGCCGAATCCGGGCTGGGGGGGCGCATGCAGACACACGCCAGAGGCCGGATGAACGTGCAAGCAGCCGTGCGTGTGGGAAGTGTTTTCGTGTGCCTGAGCCGAATCCGGGCTGGGGGGCGCATGCAGACACACGCCAGAGGCCGGGGGGAACGTGCAAGCAGCCGTGTGGGAAGTGTTTTTCGTATGCCTGAGCCGAATCCGGGCTGGGGGCGCATGCAGACACACGCCAGAGGCCGGGGAAACGTGCAAGCAGCCGTGTGGGAAGTGTTTTCGTGTGCCCTGAGCCGAATCCGGGCTGGGGGCGCATGCAGACACACGCCAGAGGCCGGGGGAACGTGCAAGCAGCCGTGTGGGAAGTGTTTTCGTATGCCTGAGCCGAATCCGGGCTGGGGGCGCATGCAGACACACGCCAGAGGCCGGGGAAACGTGCAAGCAGCCGTGTGGGAAGTGTTTTCGTGTGCCTGAGCCGAATCCGGGCTGGGGGCGCATGCAGACACACGCCAGAGGCCGGGGGAACGTGCAAGCAGCCGTGTGGGAAGTGTTTTCGTGTGCCTGAGCCGAATCCGGGCTGGGGGCGCATGCAGACACACGCCAGAGGCCGGGAAAACGTGCAAGCAGCCGTTGTGGGAAGTGTTTTCGTGTGCCTGAGCCGAATCCGGGCTGGGGGCGCATGCAGACACACGCCAGAGGCCGGATGAACGTGCAAGCAGCCGTGTGGGAAGTGTTTTCGTGTGCCTGAGCCGAATCCGGGCAGGGGGCGCATGCAGACACACGCACGAGGCCGGGGGAACGTGCAAGCAGCCGTGGTGAAAAGTGTTTTTCGTATGCCTGAGCCGAATCCGGGCTGGGGGCGCATGCAGACACACGCCAGAGGCCGGGGGGAACGTGCAAGCAGCCGGGTGGGAAGTTGTTTTGGTGTGCCTGAGCCGAATCCGGGCTGGGGGCGCATGCAGACACACGCCAGAGGCCGGGGGAACGTGCAAGCAGCCGTGTGGGAAGTGGTTTTGGTGTGCCTGAGCCGAATCCGGGCTGGGGGGCGCATGCAGACACACGCCAGAGGCCGGGGAAACGAGCAAGCAGCGTGTGGGAAGTGTTTTCGTGTGCCTGAGCCGAATCCGGGCTGGGGGCGCATGCAGACACACGCCAGAGGCCGGGGAAACGTGCAAGCAGCCGTGTGGGAAGTGTTTTCGTGTGCCTGAGCCGAATCCGGGCTGGGGGCGCATGCAGACACACGCCAGAGGCCGGGGAGAAACGTGCAAGCAGCCGTGCGTGTGGGAAGTGTTTTCGTGTGCCTGAGCCGAATCCGGGCTGGGGGCGCATGCAGACACACGCCAGAGGCCGGGAAAACGTGCAAGCAGCCGTGTGGGAAGTGTTTTCGTGTGCCTGAGCCGAATCCGGGCTGGGGGCGCATGCAGACACACGCCAGAGGCCGGATGAACGTGCAAGCAGCCGTGTGGGAAGTGTTTTCGTGTGCCTGAGCCGAATCCGGGCAGGGGGCGCATGCAGACACACGCACGAGGCCGGGGGAACGTGCAAGCAGCCGTGTGAAAAGTGTTTTCGTATGCCTGAGCCGAATCCGGGCTGGGGGCGCATGCAGACACACGCCAGAGGCCGGGGGAACGTGCAAGCAGCCGGGTGGGAAGTTGTTTTGGTGTGCCTGAGCCGAATCCGGGCTGGGGGCGCATGCAGACACACGCCAGAGGCCGGGGGAACGTGCAAGCAGCCGTGTGGGAAGTTGTTTTGGTGTGCCTGAGCCGAATCCGGGCTGGGGGCGCATGCAGACACACGCCAGAGGCCGGGGAAACGAGCAAGCAGCCGTGTGGGAAGTGTTTTCGTGTGCCTGAGCCGAATCCGGGCTGGGGGCGCATGCAGACACACGCCAGAGGCCGGGGAAACGTGCAAGCAGCCGTGTGGGAAGTGTTTTCGTGTGCCTGAGCCGAATCCGGGCTGGGGGCGCATGCAGACACACGCCAGAGGCCGGGGAAACGTGCAAGCAGCCGTGCGTGTGGGAAGTGTTTTCGTGTGCCTGAGCCGAATCCGGGCTGGGGGCGCATGCAGACACACGCCAGAGGCCGGATGAACGTGCAAGCAGCCGTGTGGGAAGTGTTTTCGTGTGCCTGAGTCGAATCCGGGCTGGGGGCGCATGCAGACACACGCCAGAGGCCGGATGAACGTGCAAGCAGCCGTGTGGGAAGTGTTTTCGTGTGCCTGAGCCGAATCCGGGCTGGGGGCGCATGCAGACACACGCCAGAGGCCGGATGAACGTGCAAGCAGCCGTGTGGGAAGTGTTTTCGTGTGCCTGAGCCGAATCCGGGCTGGGGGCGCATGCAGACACACGCCAGAGGCCGGATGAACGTGCAAGCAGCCGTGCATGTGGGAAGTGTTTTGGTGTGCCTGAGCCGAATCCGGGCTGGGGGCGCATGCAGACACACGCCAGAGGCCGGATGAACGTGCAAGCAGCCGTGCATGTGGGAAGTGTTTTCGTGTGCCTGAGCCGAATCCGGGCTGGGGGGCGCATGCAGACACACGCCAGAGGCCGGGGGAACGTGCAAGCAGCCGTGTGGGAAGTGTTTTCGTGTGCCTGAGCCGAATCCGGGCTGGGGGCGCATGCAGACACACGCCAGAGGCCGGATGAACGTGCAAGCAGCCGTGCATGTGGGAAGTGTTTTCGTGTGCCTGAGCCGAATCCGGGCTGGGGGCGCATGCAGACACACGCCAGAGGCCGGATGAACGTGCAAGCAGCCGTGTGGGAAGTTGTTTTGGTGTGCCTGAGCCGAATCCGGGCTGGGGGCGCATGCAGACACACGCCAGAGGCCGGATGAACGTGCAAGCAGCCGTGCATGTGGGAAGTGTTTTGGTGTGCCTGAGCCGAATCCGGGCTGGGGGCGCATGCAGACACACGCACGAGGCCGGGGGAACGTGCAAGCAGCCGTGTGGGAAGTTGTTTTGGTGTGCCTGAGCCGAATCCGGGCTGGGGGCGCATGCAGACACACGCCAGAGGCCGGATGAACGTGCAAGCAGCCGTGTGGGAAGTGTTTTCGTGTGCCTGAGCCGAATCCGGGCTGGGGGCGCATGCAGACACACGCCAGAGGCCGGGGGAACGTGCAAGCAGCCGTGTGGGAAGTGTTTTCGTATGCCTGAGCCGAATCCGGGCTGGGGGCGCATGCAGACACACGCCAGAGGCCGGGGGAACGTGCAAGCAGCCGTGTGGGAAGTTGTTTTGGTGTGCCTGAGCCGAATCCGGGCTGGGGGCGCATGCAGACACACGCCAGAGGCCGGGGGAACGTGCAAGCAGCCGTGTGGGAAGTGTTTTGGTGTGCCTGAGCCGAATCCGGGCTGGGGGCGCATGCAGACACACGCCAGAGGCCGGATGAACGTGCAAGCAGCCGTGCATGTGGGAAGTGTTTTCGTGTGCCTGAGCCGAATCCGGGCTGGGGGCGCATGCAGACACACGCCAGAGGCCGGATGAACGTGCAAGCAGCCGTGCGTGTGGGAAGTGTTTTCGTGTGCCTGAGCCGAATCCGGGCTGGGGGCGCATGCAGACACACGCCAGAGGCCGGGGGAACGTGCAAGCAGCCGTGTGGGAAGTGTTTTCGTATGCCTGAGCCGAATCCGGGCTGGGGGCGCATGCAGACACACGCCAGAGGCCGGGGAAACGTGCAAGCAGCCGTGTGGGAAGTGTTTTCGTGTGCCTGAGCCGAATCCGGGCTGGGGGCGCATGCAGACACACGCCAGAGGCCGGGGGAACGTGCAAGCAGCCGTGTGGGAAGTGTTTTCGTATGCCTGAGCCGAATCCGGGCTGGGGGCGCATGCAGACACACGCCAGAGGCCGGGGAAACGTGCAAGCAGCCGTGTGGGAAGTGTTTTCGTGTGCCTGAGCCGAATCCGGGCTGGGGGCGCATGCAGACACACGCCAGAGGCCGGGGGGAACGTGCAAGCAGCCGTGTGGGAAGTGTTTTCGTGTGCCTGAGCCGAATCCGGGCTGGGGGCGCATGCAGACACACGCCAGAGGCCGGGAAAACGTGCAAGCAGCCGTGTGGGAAGTGTTTTCGTGTGCCTGAGCCGAATCCGGGCTGGGGGCGCATGCAGACACACGCCAGAGGCCGGATGAACGTGCAAGCAGCCGTGTGGGAAGTGTTTTCGTGTGCCTGAGCCGAATCCGGGCAGGGGGCGCATGCAGACACACGCACGAGGCCGGGGGAACGTGCAAGCAGCCGTGTGAAAAGTGTTTTCGTATGCCTGAGCCGAATCCGGGCTGGGGGCGCATGCAGACACACGCCAGAGGCCGGGGGAACGTGCAAGCAGCCGTGTGGGAAGTTGTTTTGGTGTGCCTGAGCCGAATCCGGGCTGGGGGCGCATGCAGACACACGCCAGAGGCCGGGGGAACGTGCAAGCAGCCGTGTGGGAAGTTGTTTTGGTGTGCCTGAGCCGAATCCGGGCTGGGGGGCGCATGCAGACACACGCCAGAGGCCGGGGAAACGAGCAAGCAGCCGTGTGGGAAGTGTTTTCGTGTGCCTGAGCCGAATCCGGGCTGGGGGCGCATGCAGACACACGCCAGAGGCCGGGGAAACGTGCAAGCAGCCGTGTGGGAAGTGTTTTCGTGTGCCTGAGCCGAATCCGGGCTGGGGGCGCATGCAGACACACGCCAGAGGCCGGGGAAACGTGCAAGCAGCCGTGCGTGTGGGAAGTGTTTTCGTGTGCCTGAGCCGAATCCGGGCTGGGGGCGCATGCAGACACACGCCAGAGGCCGGATGAACGTGCAAGCAGCCGTGTGGGAAGTGTTTTCGTGTGCCTGAGTCGAATCCGGGCTGGGGGCGCATGCAGACACACGCCAGAGGCCGGATGAACGTGCAAGCAGCCGTGTGGGAAGTGTTTTCGTGTGCCTGAGCCGAATCCGGGCTGGGGGCGCATGCAGACACACGCCAGAGGCCGGATGAACGTGCAAGCAGCCGTGTGGGAAGTGTTTTCGTGTGCCTGAGCCGAATCCGGGCTGGGGGCGCATGCAGACACACGCCAGAGGCCGGATGAACGTGCAAGCAGCCGTGCATGTGGGAAGTGTTTTGGTGTGCCTGAGCCGAATCCGGGCTGGGGGCGCATGCAGACACACGCCAGAGGCCGGATGAACGTGCAAGCAGCCGTGCATGTGGGAAGTGTTTTCGTGTGCCTGAGCCGAATCCGGGCTGGGGGCGCATGCAGACACACGCACGAGGCCGGGGGAACGTGCAAGCAGCCGTGTGGGAAGTGTTTTCGTGTGCCTGAGCCGAATCCGGGCTGGGGGCGCATGCAGACACACGCCAGAGGCCGGATGAACGTGCAAGCAGCCGTGCATGTGGGAAGTGTTTTCGTGTGCCTGAGCCGAATCCGGGCTGGGGGCGCATGCAGACACACGCCAGAGGCCGGATGAACGTGCAAGCAGCCGTGTGGGAAGTTGTTTTGGTGTGCCTGAGCCGAATCCGGGCTGGGGGCGCATGCAGACACACGCCAGAGGCCGGATGAACGTGCAAGCAGCCGTGCATGTGGGAAGTGTTTTGGTGTGCCTGAGCCGAATCCGGGCTGGGGGCGCATGCAGACACACGCCAGAGGCCGGATGAACGTGCAAGCAGCCGTGCATGTGGGAAGTGTTTTCGTGTGCCTGAGCCGAATCCGGGCTGGGGGCGCATGCAGACACACGCCAGAGGCCGGGGGAACGTGCAAGCAGCCGTGTGGGAAGTGTTTTCGTGTGCCTGAGCCGAATCCGGGCTGGGGGCGCATGCAGACACACGCCAGAGGCCGGATGAACGTGCAAGCAGCCGTGTGGGAAGTGTTTTCGTGTGCCTGAGTCGAATCCGGGCTGGGGGCGCATGCAGACACACGCCAGAGGCCGGGGGAACGTGCAAGCAGCCGTGTGGGAAGTGTTTTCGTATGCCTGAGCCGAATCCGGGCTGGGGGCGCATGCAGACACACGCCAGAGGCCGGATGAACGTGCAAGCAGCCGTGCATGTGGGAAGTGTTTTCGTGTGCCTGAGCCGAATCCGGGCTGGGGGCGCATGCAGACACACGCACGAGGCCGGATGAACGTGCAAGCAGCCGTGTGGGAAGTTGTTTTGGTGTGCCTGAGCCGAATCCGGGCTGGGGGCGCATGCAGACACACGCCAGAGGCCGGATGAACGTGCAAGCAGCCGTGCATGTGGGAAGTGTTTTCGTGTGCCTGAGCCGAATCCGGGCTGGGGGCGCATGCAGACACACGCCAGAGGCCGGGGGAACGTGCAAGCAGCCGTGTGGGAAGTGTTTTCGTGTGCCTGAGCCGAATCCGGGCTGGGGGCGCATGCAGACACACGCCAGAGGCCGGATGAACGTGCAAGCAGCCGTGTGGGAAGTGTTTTCGTGTGCCTGAGTCGAATCCGGGCTGGGGGCGCATGCAGACACACGCCAGAGGCCGGGGGAACGTGCAAGCAGCCGTGTGGGAAGTGTTTTCGTATGCCTGAGCCGAATCCGGGCTGGGGGCGCATGCAGACACACGCCAGAGGCCGGGAAAACGTGCAAGCAGCCGTGTGGGAAGTGTTTTCGTGTGCCTGAGCCGAATCCGGGCTGGGGGCGCATGCAGACACACGCCAGAGGCCGGATGAACGTGCAAGCAGCCGTGCGTGTGGGAAGTGTTTTCGTGTGCCTGAGCCGAATCCGGGCTGGGGGCGCATGCAGACACACGCCAGAGGCCGGGGAAACGTGCAAGCAGCCGTGTGGGAAGTGTTTTCGTGTGCCTGAGCCGAATCCGGGCTGGGGGCGCATGCAGACACACGCACGAGGCCGGGGGAACGTGCAAGCAGCCGTGTGAAAAGTGTTTTCGTATGCCTGAGCCGAATCCGGGCTGGGGGCGCATGCAGACACACGCCAGAGGCCGGGGAAACGTGCAAGCAGCCGTGTGGGAAGTGTTTTCGTGTGCCTGAGCCGAATCCGGGCTGGGGGCGCATGCAGACACACGCCAGAGGCCGGATGAACGTGCAAGCAGCCGTGTGGGAAGTGTTTTCGTGTGCCTGAGCCGAATCCGGGCTGGGGGCGCATGCAGACACACGCACGAGGCCGGGGGAACGTGCAAGCAGCCGTGTGGGAAGTGTTTTCGTATGCCTGAGCCGAATCCGGGCTGGGGGCGCATGCAGACACACGCCAGAGGCCGGGGAAACGTGCAAGCAGCCGTGTGGGAAGTTGTTTTGGTGTGCCTGAGCCGAATCCGGGCTGGGGGCGCATGCAGACACACGCCAGAGGCCGGGGGAACGTGCAAGCAGCCGTGTGGGAAGTTGTTTTGGTGTGCCTGAGCCGAATCCGGGCTGGGGGCGCATGCAGACACACGCCAGAGGCCGGATGAACGTGCAAGCAGCCGTGCGTGTGGGAAGTGTTTTCGTGTGCCTGAGCCGAATCCGGGCTGGGGGCGCACGCAGACACACGCCAGAGGCCGGATGAACGTGCAAGCAGCCGTGTGGGAAGTGTTTTCGTATGCCTGAGCCGAATCCGGGCTGGGGGCGCATGCAGACACACGCCAGAGGCCGGGGGAACGTGCAAGCAGCCGTGTGGGAAGTGTTTTCGTGTGCCTGAGCCGAATCCGGGCTGGGGGCGCATGCAGACACACGCCAGAGGCCGGATGAACGTGCAAGCAGCCGTGTGGGAAGTTGTTTTGGTGTGCCTGAGCCGAATCCGGGCTGGGGGCGCATGCAGACACACGCCAGAGGCCGGATGAACGTGCAAGCAGCCGTGCGTGTGGGAAGTGTTTTCGTGTGCCTGAGCCGAATCCGGGCTGGGGGCGCATGCAGACACACGCCAGAGGCCGGGGGAACGTGCAAGCAGCCGTGCGTGTGGGAAGTGTTTTCGTGTGCCTGAGCCGAATCCGGGCTGGGGGCGCATGCAGACACACGCCAGAGGCCGGATGAACGTGCAAGCAGCCGTGCGTGTGGGAAGTGTTTTCGTGTGCCTGAGCCGAATCCGGGCTGGGGGCGCACGCATACTCAGTCTGCTGTCAACAGCGGGGCAGTGCCGCGTGTGCTGGAATAATCCTGTCTCCGGGGTTCGGGAAAACGAGGTGCAAGGAATAATAATTAACAGAAAGTTTATGGAGTCAAGCGAAGAAGCCTTGCGCCCTTGCAACAATGAAATGCAATCCCGGCTAACTCGGGAATGGTAGCAACGAAGGAGACGCCGTGAGGAGACGCGCTATGTGACTTATATATATATAACTGTCTCTGTGTCGCTATACAGTACTGTTTGTTTGAATTGTAAGTACAGTAAGCTGCTTGTCCTGCCGTCGCTTTATGAGACAACTGCTGCAGACAACAGGTCTCCGCGATTTTCTTAGTTGTTATTGCAACATTACATCTATATATCACAAGATAAAATACGGAGCGACTATGAAGCCCTGTTGCGGAGAGCTCTTACTTCCGCGCGCGCAACACCCCCGCCGGTCAAGGTGGTCAACACCGGAGTCTTCGCGGCGACAGTCTCCAGTCATTACCATGTTAAAGTAAGCGATAACTATGCATACCGTTGCGCTGCAAGGTCACGCGAGAAGGGGCTCGTTGGGCTCGGGTTCTTTGTTGCGAGTTGCGTTTGTTGGCATCCTTGCATTCACAACTAACAAACAACTGCGTACGTTCCCCTGGCAGTGAAATCGCTGCGCGCGATTAACGACCGGTGCGTTCGGGAGCAAGAAGGAATGATACATGTAGTGAAGTGAAACATCTAAAGTCAGCAGCAGTTTGGGGCCCTCCCCCCTGGCCACCGTCAAGCTTTGACCGCCTTCCCATTATGCTTACTTCCCCTTCAGTGTTCACATGCGCTGGACTGGACCTCTGGACTGGCGCTAGCTGGACTGGACTGGACTGGACCTCTGGACTGGTGCTAGCATGATGTCAGTAAGTGAGGGGGTCTCGGGAGGGTCGCAGCAGAGTGTATCACGCAAGGTGTCTTTCAACGCCATCCAACGGGGCAGCGTAGGGCGTAGCAGCGCGGGGCGGGGCAGCGCGGGGCGGCATAGGGAGGGGCGGGTTGGGCGCAGGGTGGCAGAGGGCGGGGCGGCAAAGGGCGGGGCGGGGCACCCCCCTAACCTCCGGGGCCCGTTACCCTGGGGGGGCCCCTAAGGTCGTGGACCCGGTTACCCTGGGGGGCCCCTAAGGTTAGAGGGGCCGGTTACCCTGGGGGGCCCCTAAGGTCAGGGGGCCGGTTACCCTGGGGGGCCCCTAAGGTTAGGGGGGCCGGTTACCCTGGGGGGCCCCTAAGTCTCAGGGGGGGTAACTGCCCAGTCACCCTTGTGGGTCCCTAACCCGGCCGACCCCTTTACCCTAGGGGGCTCCCTAACCAGGGTGCCAAGGGTTAGGGGGGGGGGTTAGGGGGCTAAAACTGCTGTAGGGCGTCAAGAAGACAGAGCGACACAGCGGTTCCTGAACGCCGTAACCTCTCAAAAACTGCTGCCAAGCCAAATTAGTGAATGTTCTGTAATGTAGCAATTTTCGAGAGGGTGCCACAAGACCTCCGAAATCTTGCAAGACCATTTCCCTGCCGAAAAGCGGTGAACATAAGAAATGATCGGCCGACATGAAATATGCTTGAGAAATTATACCACGTTGCTTTTTTGGCGTGCTCTGCGGGATCCCTCCTACGCGTTCTTGATCGCGCCATCGCTTCAGAATTTTGAGCGCACCAAAATGTACATGAATGCCTGCCATTATGATCGTGCTATGTGTGGCATGGCAACGGGTGGGCAGGCTGCGGCGTCCTGCACGTGCACATGCATGCTCGGCAGCTCGGCTCACGCTCGCGGGCCCTCGCGGGCCCTCGCCCCGGCAATCCCCGTGGGCCAGCCCTCATCCCACTCATGGGCCTGGCGAAGCCGAGAACCAGCACACTCAGACAGCAAGATCCTTCATCTTGCCCCCTGCACGTCCTCTGACGGAACCTCTGCCGAGTCTGCTGCCCGCATGTTCATAGATAACGTTGTGCGCTTGCACGGCGTGCCGAAGGACATCATTTCTGGTCGCAGTGCTGCTTTCACGAGCAAGTTCTGGGCTGCGGTCACTACGCTGCTGGGCGTAAAGCGTAAGCTATCAACGGCTTACCACCCGCAGACTGATGGGCAGACTGAGCGTACGAACCGCACTCTTGGTGATCTGCTCCGTAACTTTGCTGGGAGGGATCCTGATTGCTGGGCCCGCTATCTGAGCACTGTCGAATTCGCTATGAATAACGCAGTGAGCGCGTCCTCTAAGCAAAGCCCCTTCTTCCTGAATTACGGCTTCCATCCTGCTCTGCCGCTGTGGCGAGAA
Organism: Chlamydomonas schloesseri; assembly: GCA_016834595.1. Classification (NCBI taxonomy): domain Eukaryota; kingdom Viridiplantae; phylum Chlorophyta; class Chlorophyceae; order Chlamydomonadales; family Chlamydomonadaceae; genus Chlamydomonas; species Chlamydomonas schloesseri. The sequence goes on along the minus strand of JAEHOD010000109.1, from coordinate 245,377 downwards.
CGTGACATTGCCGTGCCTGCTGCACGCGCCTTCGTTAAGGATTTTCTGTCCCGAGTACAGGAAGCTCGTACGTGCCTGGACGCTGCGCGTCAACGTGCGGCTGACTACTACAACCGCTCCAAGCGCGACATCACCTTCACGCCTGGGCAGCTGGTGTTGCTGAACATTAAGCACCTTCGTTCTCTGGTGAAGACTGGCCCGCGCGCGTAAGTTGTTGCCTCGCTGGGTGGGCCCATTCCCTGTCGTGCGGATGGTTGGGAACGCTGCTGTGAAGCTGGAGCTGCCGGCCTCTCTGCGGTTCCATCCTGTCTTTCACGTTTCCCTGGTGAAGCCCTACCATCAGCATGCTGGCGTTGAGGGCTTAGCCGCTCCGTTACCTGAGCCTGGCCCGATTGGATGGGTCGAAGGTGAAGCTCTCTGGACCGTGGAGTGCATCGTGGACTATCACGAGCGTGAAGTGGGCAAAGGGCGGAACAAGCAAAAGGTTTTGGAGTGGTATGTCAAATGGGTGGGATACCCTGACTCTGAGAACTCTTGGGAGCCTGCAAAGCATTTCACGGATGATCTGCTGCCCGAGTTGGAGGCTGTGAAGCGGCGCGTGCTGGCTGGTCAGCGTGCCCGCACTGCTGAGTCATCCTAAGCTGTGTGCCGCGTTGCAGGTCCCTTCACTGCCGGGCGTGTTGTTTATCGGCTTTCTGGCGCTGAGGACAACGCCGCCTGGATGGGGGGCACTTGTTGTGTAGCGCCCGGCTTCTGTGACGGGTTCTGCTTAACCGTACCCTCTCTGTCGATGGTGTGTACGGTTTGCGTAGCGGAATGCGGCTCGGGTTTCCTGAAACCCTTCACCCTTACGCAATGCTGCCTGTGTTAGGGCCTGACACGCTGGTGTTGGTCCCGGGGCTCAACTGTGCTCACCATACTGTAATATGATGCGCCGAGCTGTGACGCTGGTCACTGGTAGTGGCTTGGTAATCTGTCACCAGCACTCCTGTCGGACGTATGCATGACACACGGTACTTCTGTGTATTGCTGGTCTCACTGGCTGATACACTGTCGGGCCCCTGGGGTCCCCGGCTCCATAAAAGGGCGCTGCCCTGCATCCCCCGGTGGTTCTTACTGCCACCTCTCTCGGTTACACAATACTGAGCCATGTCTAAGAAAAGTCAGAGTCTTGGAAAAATGTAGTCTGGGAGCGTCTGGGAGCGTCTGTTATGCTGTTAGTCATTACTTATGATTGCGGTATTACAGAGGGGACAGCCCGAGCATGCAAGCACACAAGGGTCATGGGAAGCTGCAGCAAACTAAGCAAACCCTCCCACAGTAGGAGAGTCCGTGTGACTTCACGCACAGTGAGTCCCAGCCAAGCCATGGCCCACCAGATCCCCATCGTTTGCATTGTAGCCACAGTTCCAGGCACGACAGGGGTGAACCCCACACAGCAACAGACCGAGTAGGGTGACACAAAGTGCACACACCAGCCAAGGCACAAGCATCTAGGCACCCGTGTGAAATACCAAATGGCACCCCACCTCCCAACCCCACGCCCATTTAAGGGGACGGAGGCGGAGATTCAAAGTCATGTGGCAACACCCGGAGCATACTATCATCATGTGCACAAGCAATGAATGGGTGGCCAGGTGAACCCGTGTCCCGACCCTTCAGCCAAAACAGGTTCTGCTATCAGCATCTACATAAACACTGTTGCCATGAGCCTGCCAATTAGCTTGTCAGGAGCTTGCATGGTGGGCATCACTACCTCCAAACATCCATCCCGTACTCTAAGGAACAGGTGTGTGTCAGTCACCATCTGCCATGCCTTATCCTGCTGCCGGCTGGGGACACCATGTGCGGCAAAGTCTATCAGCAGGCCCTGAACCTTCACCTGCTCCAAGGTTTTTTGCCACAAAGGCCACCATGCCCACATGTACGGCCTCACATATGTCTTCAAGTACCCAAATGTGTCAATGTCCATGACTCATTTGTCAAGGCAGGACCTCCCTAGGGTGTGTCACTCCCTGTGTCAGGGCACAGTATGCCCAAAAGGAACTCGTTCAAGCCTTGGTAAACAAACGGCTGGAAATGCAAGGCATCTGTCATAACCTGATAGCCATGTGGCTCTAGGTGTACCTGAGCTGCTAATGTGGGCTTGTAGACATCATAGACCTACATTTACAAACAGGATGACCAAGGACCCTTAGCTTCATTCACACACATACCTTCCAGCCATAGTTTTGGGCCACAACAGAGAAATTACCATCTCCATAATAAGTGTTTGGGTCTGGGCTGCGGCTGCATGTACATGTATGTGTATGGCATAAGTGTGTGGACAAATGACCATTTACCTACCCATGTATGGTTGGGCAGGTGGTAGACTTCCAGATTAATTTAGCAGTAGGCATTCTCTCCTTTGCCATTCTAAGTGCATTCTCAATATCAGCCACATGTGCATTCAATTCTTTCCTACAAAGTACATCCTGAGATAGAGTGCAGGCACTATGCATATACAGAGACTCACCACAGTCCAGCTGGATTTAGGATGATGACATCTGGATTCATTGATGGCAACCATGTGTTGAATGCCTCAGAAAGTGTGTACTGCCATTGAGCTGTGGTGTTACACATGCCAGGTGTGCAGGGCAGATCTGTTACTTGGTTTGCTGGAAAGCCGGCATGCCCCATAAATCCAACATCGCTGTCACGCCTGCAGTTGCAATGCTACAAAATAAAGACCAAGATGTGCATGTGCTTGGAACATACCATTGGAAATATTGCAGATATGCAATGCGCAGCCTGCAGGGATTGTACAGAGAGAGCAAACAGGTCTGCTTTTTGCACAGGCAAGCTCCATTGGAATCATGGATTGGGGGGGCTACCGCAAGCAAGTGCATACATGAGGTGGGGGCTTGGGCAAAGGCATGTTGTCAAAAATGCATGCAAGGGTGCACTTGTGTGCAAGTACCAGCCAACAAGATTGATGCAAACACACTTGTGTGGTTTAGTTATGCACATCCCATACATGCCCAAACTCCCCCTTCTATCAGGAACACAGAGCCTCACCCTCCATAGTTAAAGTACCGGTTCTCAAGTACCTCACCACGATTAGTACCATGGCGATGACAGTCACCTGCATTTCAGTGTTGAATCATGCACAAAAGCTACACTGCAACAAATTGCTGGGAGCACAGGCATGCACAGGCTTGGAGATTTAAAGGTGCCCTCCCAGCACTGTAAGGAAGATCTTACAGGTCAATGCGCACACCCGTTCAGTATGCACTTACTGGATGTGATGTCTTGAGGTCTCGGGACACATAAGGTTGGGGCCAGGTTTTTTTCACAATGAAGTTTACCAGGCTCAGGTACTGATAACGTGTAACACTGTCACCAATCATTACAATGTGCTGTCTTCCAAGACACCGCTGTAGTGCAGGTCTGAAGGATGAATAATGTCCACAACCTCCACAGGGTGAGTGAAACCTTGGCACGCCTGTGAGAGTGCTCCAATGGGGAACATTTCCTGTTCACAAGGAGCAACACGGATTGCATGTACAATTTCAGCACAAGTAATGGGAAAGATCTGCCAAGAACTTTGGCAGGGCAACCAATCTGCCCATGCAAAGTATATGCCAAAAAATTTGGTACCAGTGTCAGTTGTATCAGCTGAAACCCCCACTACCCCCACTACATCGGCCTCCCGCTCATTGTCTACCAAAATTACAAATAAAATACACATTTCAGGGGGAGACAATTCGGCCGACCCAGGGTCGTTTTTGGGTCCGGTTTCGTCTACTGACTAGGCAGCACAAAGGCGGGCCTGGCGGCGCCGCTGAAAAGGAGTCTGTGTTGTGCGCGTGGGGTTTGGATCCAGGTTCGTGCCGAATGAACTCATCGCGGAGCCTGTTGTACGCTGCCATTTAAGTTATATGGATATTTCACATTATAAGATACCGTACGAAATTTATAACGGGAGGATTGCGGCCATATTTCGGGGAGCCCTTGTCAAGAGTCACTGAGAAGTCACTGAGTCACTGAGAAGTATGAACTTGTCGCCGGGAGCCGCATTCTTGCAGTTGTTTTATGTTTTATATACTCCGATACAAGGTATATGTAAAGAAAATAGTTTGACCGCGAAGTACCAGTTTTTTGGTTTTGGTCGCTCTGGAAATTAATTGCATTTGGTTCTTTGTTACAAGGACAATAAGCACGTTCTTTCGGAATTCGATATTACGGATGCGCGACCCGGGGTCGGCGTTTGGGCGCACTTGGTGACTGAGGAGCTCCTTAAACATACATACGCCTCTAGGGCTTCAACCCTAGCCTCCGAGCCTTGGCTCGTGAGGGGGCTCGACTGACATTTCTGTTTCGTCGACTTTGGCGTATTATGCAAACTTTTTGTAGCTCGATACGAGCTCTCTGACTGCTAGGAATGCCGATTTAGGCGCCGACGGGCGCTCAGACCTCGAAGTTCCATGGCGGCTGGTCCGCGGCTCCCGCGGCCGGCCGGGCGGGTCCTTCCTTGTTGCTGCTGTTAAGGCGTTTGTGTGTGCAGGTTGCTGGCGGCTCTCGTAGCCGTCTGTGGCCGGGCGCAAGCCTCGATGGGCAACTCGCTGGCGGCATGTATGGCGCTCCACTGAGGATGCTCGACAGCCTTCTTTCCAGCCGGTGCCAGACTGCCGTTAAAAGCCTGGCGAGGAGGCGCAGCGCCGGAATGCTGCACGCCGGGTTGCCGTGTTAGTGGATGCAACGTGTCGGTAGCGAGTTGTCTGTCTTGGTGGGTTGCTCGGGGCGCTGCCCTGTGTTGGGCCTGTAGGCCAGGACCAGACTGTGCCGTTGGCACGATTGATGTGAGGGCGCTGCCCCGTGTTGGGCCTTAGGGCCAGGACCAGACTGTGCCGCAGGCACGCAAAGACGCCCAGTCACGTCCGCGCGGCGGGGGCGACCCTGCTTCGCGGCGTGCGAAATGAGTGGTGTTTCTGTTTGATGCGGATGACGGCGGACCACTGGCCTGTCCGCGCCGTGTTGTGCGGGGGCACCACCACCAAAAGACCTAAAACTGAAGCATTGCTTCTTTGGACTTGGCAATGAGGAAGCTGTGCGGTGTGGCTGTGACGGGTCATGCATCCGGGTGTCTGACTTGGTTTCGACACACTGTGCGTGGAGTTGCCGGACTGAGGACTTGAAAGTGGGCAGCAAAACCTGGCGGTGGTTTCCGGTCGCAGGGTGGATCCCTCTGGCTTATGTCAGCCCAGGGCCCGAGTATGCCCCTTGCTCGCTTGCGAGCTCGGCGTGTCCTTTCCTGTAAACACGCAATCTTAATCATTATGCGTGGAGTTGCCGGACTGAGGACTTGAAAGTGGGCAGCAAAACCTGGCGGTGGTTTCCGGTCGCAGGGTGGATCCCTCTGGCTTATGTCAGCCCAGGGCCCGAGTATGCCCCTTGCTCGCTTGCGAGCTCGGCGTGTCCTTTCCTGTAAACACGCAATCTTAATCATTATGGGCATGTTTATATGTTGTGTTCATGAAGGCCGTTTAATGGCCGCTGACCACGTGCATGTATGAGCCTTAAGAGTGAGTGCACATGCAGTGTTGCATGGCCAAGTCTGGGGCCCCTGCACGTGCAGTGCTTAGTTGCATGCATGCTGTATGAGTCATGCTGTATGAGTCATGGTTGCATGAGTCTTTAATTGGTGTCGTACATTGCATGGGGCCACACGCTGCATGGGGCCATGCGATTGGCCCGCTGAGTTGGTATTTAAGGTGGAGTTCGGGCTAGGTCAGTCATACCAGCAGTGTTTTTTCGGTAACTACGGTACTATCTGGTAACCAGAACGGGTTCGAGGGTCCTGGGGCCTGTACCCAGCGCACCGAAGGCGCGCCACCTCGGTTACCGGCCGGCCGGCCGGCCGACCGGGCGGGGCAGGGCTGGCGGTGCCCGGAGGGCACCCCGTGCCCAGGGCGGCACGGTCGCATGGCTTCACGAGTGTTGACCAGGCCGGCGACCACCGGTCATTTACTTAGTTATTTGATACACAATGCATAAGTAGATATGACACCAAAGAAGCCATTATTGCTCGATACTGTACTGAAACAGAAAGGACCGCGCTTCCCCCCGAGTATTTGCACACAAATATCAAGGGCTGGGCCGGTACTCCCCGTTGTTTGCAAATTAGATGCGTTCTGGCTTCTCAGGCCGCGCCTACAACAGCCCCAGCGCCAGCACCGATTGCCGAGCCTCAGCCAGAGCATCAGGACGTTGACGCTGTGGACAAGTCCTCAGCAAAGCGCAGCCGCACTGAATGGGGCGCTAGTGACGATACCTGGCAGTGGGGGGGGGGGGGGCGGGGCCCGTGGCAAGCAGGGCAAGAAGAAGCCGCCCCCACCACCACCTGCCACGACACCACGACAGGGATCCGCCTGGGGCTGTGCATGTGCATGACATCGCTAAAATTGCTGAGCCAGGAGGCGTTCCCCTACACGACGGCCCTGGAGCGCTGGGAGGCGGCAGCAAAGAAGCGGGGCCGGTACCTCATGTCGTGAGCTGCATTTCGTGTGCGTGTGATCGAGTGGTGGCTTGTTGATTGTACACAGCGTGAGTTCAAGGTACTGGCTGGACTCGTGGAGTCATGACGGGTGCGGAAATGCGGAATTGCGGACGGGAGCAATGCAGGCAAAGAGACATAACATGCGAATGTGAGTGATGACGGTGCCCGTCACAATGTCATGGGGGGTCCGGGGGCTTGCCCCCGGAAAAGTTTTTTGGCAGGTAACGGCACACACCGCAGTGCTGTTACTCGTTACATCAATAGTAGTAAGTCGGCAAACCCCCGTTTTGAAAAAAAACACTGCATACCAGACATAAACTATACAAATGCACCTCCCATTCAAGGGGGTGTACTGAGATCGGTTGCGTACAAGTGCTTAGCATTGTTTTCCGTTCTGACTGCGTTCGAGATTGCACATCGCACTGAGTGCGGAAAGCATGGATCGACCTTGTAACCTTCTTCAAGCTCAATTGCGCGTGTCCAAGACCAGTAGGGTGTCCAGCGAGCGCTATTGGTCTTGTAACCATATGTAAGCAGTCAAAACGCTCCATGGATGCCAGGACGCGTGCAAGCAATTTTTATATGACCGGCTGGCTGGCACCATGAAAGCCACTTGTTCTGCGTGCGTGTGTGATGGTCAGGGGAGCGACCCGTGAGCCCGAGAAGGGACCACCTGTAACACTCAACTCAACTGTTCTGCACGCTAACGAGGTCGCGCCAAGCCCCAACTTGGTACGTATAATGAAGGTGTATGGGTGCAACTGTGTAGCGGGGGCAATGTTCGGGGCCCATTTTTGTGTCAGGGTGCTACCTTGGAACCATTTAGACCCCCCGCACGGGAACGGCCGTACGGCAGCGTGGGATATCTTGGACAGTGGTTTTGACACGCCAGCAATTGTGGGGGGTAAGTCAGGTTAGATTCGCTGTCCGAGGTGTCCCACTTTGTATTATCAGGCTTGGGAGATGGCCCATTTTTGGACATAGCCCCTGCCACGGGTGAGCCTGGGTTGCGCCCATGTTAGACTGAGCTTCAATAGCGTTTATTGGCAATCTGACAGTGTGCGCGATGTGCAGAAATGTTGTAATGACTGGAGACCAATCCGCGCGAGACTATGCAGAATATAAATATTGGTCACAGTAAATTTGTTGTTGCCATGTTTGATGAAATACTGATAGTCGTGACCGCCTGCGGCACGGGGTTTGCCAAAACAAGTACTACAAGTGTACACACATGCATGTCAGAAGGTTGACTTTGCGTTCTTGGGCTTTGGTGAAGCGCGCTCTGGACTTAAAGACGTTTGGGCCCTTCCCGGCGTGCTCGCCGGCATGCCACGCCTAGACCCATGACCCATCCGGGCTGACCCGCCCCACCGCGGACACGGCCACCATGCTGTATTACAGACATGCGCTAAATTGTGAAAATGAAAGCGATAACAGCTGTAACATGCCAAGCGAAGCCTGCCACTCCATTCTCCATTCACCCTGCGCTCCCATTATCCAGTCCTGTGGGGAGGCTCGTGCGCCCCAAAGGCCCAAACACAATCAAACCCAATAGGGGTAAGCCATGGTACTGTGTAGCGGTAGGTGTTTAAAACAAAGCTTGCCCGAAACGCCAGATTTTTGTGGATGTTGACTTGGAACTTCGGCCAAAATACACAGAATTCCCTCACATGTCGTGCTGGGCACCGGTGGTGCTGGCGATTTCCAGGTTGGTCCAGGGGGGGGGGGTAAAATCTTCCGAAAGATACCCCATGCTTCAAATGGATAGAGCTCAACGAGAGCGTTCAGAATCCGCTATTAGAATAAGAAATGGGGTACTGGGTGCAAAGTTATGGGCCTCCAAAGTTTTGGGTCGGTCGGTCGGTCCAGGGTCCCCCAAGGTTTTGTCACGGTTTGTGCAAAACTTTGCCCCACGAGCCCCAAACGCTTCTGTAAGCCTGCGCGTGCTACTGCAACACACTGTAGCAATGTTTGCAGCGATGGAAGACACTGCAGGAAGCAATGACGTGAAAAGTTGTTGACTTGTCGGCATGTCATCCCAGCCACAGTCCAATCGCGGTAAACCCCAATCACGGTAAACCCCAGTCCAATCGCGGTAAACCAACCGAGAGCATATTATTGGTGCGTGTCGCTATGCGCTTAGCCTGTTTCATTGTTGGCTGGGGTGGGTCAGGCCCGGGGACATTTCCATGGATAGAATTTTGCACTTGTCAAAGTCACATGCACGACCGACAAATCGCACAGCGTGATAGAGCACATCAAGAGCAGTCGATTGGCACCACTCCGGCATTAAATGGAGGGGTAAAACCCCCTGAAACACACGGTTTTGTCCATGGGGGTCGGTCGGTCGGTCGGTCGGGGGGTCCGGGAGGTTTTGTGGCCTGGGGTCAAAAACGTTTGTTTCTACCCCCCCCCCTGGTTGGTCACACCTCGGGCCAGACTGCGCCAGCCCAGCGCACCCTCAGCCCAGCAATCCAAACAGTACAGCTTACAGCCTCCTCAGGCCTCCTGGCGATATCCGGCCGGCTCATGTCAGCGGTTAGCGTCCCTTGGAGGTAATGTGGCCGCACACTACACCTTACCGCTCACCCTCCTCTCATGCTGCTTGCAAGGCGCGACATCAATGTTGGATGGCGTCCATTTGCATTCACAATATAGCACATGTCCGTAACAGTCTGTTGGGGGTCTTTCGGCAAACAGACAAAGGCAATCTTGGGATTTTGGCTGCTTTTGGCCAAGGGGTCTCCACAGCATCCACATACAATGGGAACACAAAAGGAAGAGCAGCCTTTCACCAAGAGCTGCACGCATGGGTAATGTTATGCTTCAAGTTGTGTTTGGGGGTAGAAATGCAAGGGGAGAGGGGCGTGGGCGTGAAGCTGGCAGCCATCGAGCGTGTGCCACACAGAGGCGTGCACAGCCCCGTTGCTCTGAGGAGAGCATGTAATAGCAGATACAGTGGCGTGGCATCTGCATGGTGTGTACCGGGCATGTAGATGTTGGGCGTGCACTGGAATACTTGTTGCTGCTGAGCCACGAACAAGCCCTGGGGGCAACAGCAGCCACACAGGGAAGCTGCAATGTTGTGACATGATGCCTGCTGAAGTATAACTGACTTGCAACATTGCCGACACAAACCGTGTGCCGAGTGGTGGGTTGGAAACTTATTGGGGTCAACAAAGCGGCAGCAGCGGGTTTTGGCAACTGAATGAGGCCATGTTTCAGATTTTGGTCACTGGTGCCACCCCTGCCTTTGTAAGATACGAGCACTGTATACATCCACTGCTGCCTGCGGGTGGGAATGTTGCAAACCGCAGTACTATGCATCGCTGAGTAGTGTTGTAGCTAGCATGAACGTATGTGGGTGCAACTCCCTTGTTGGCTACTTTGTCTTGGCTCCAAGAGGGGGTTCATATACAAGGGGTCAAGCAAGGGTGCCTGCTTAGCACCGAGCTGTTTGGGCTGTTCACAGAAATGTTGGCAGAATATATTGACAAACACGATGGTTGGTGGGACATCGCTAGCGCACTAGGATGCCCTGAGTTAAACGGCAAAAAATGGTCACTGCTGATGCACGCCTACGACAGCTCCCTACTGGCCACTTCACTGTGGTGGGGGGTGGGGGTGGCGGGGGCGGGCTCCGTGCCAACACACATGAACAAAACTCCTGATACGGTAACTCCCTGTTTTGTTGTCGCTTCTGTATGGGCCAGCATGGAGCCAGGCGGGGTGGGGGCGCGGTGGGGCAGGTGGGCGGGTGCGGCCGGCACTCTGCGCCGCACGGTGTTAAAACTTGAAAGTCACCGCAAAAAATGCCCAGCCGGCCGTTGAATTACTTACTTAGCGTTAATTTAAAAAACAAAAGCATTTCAGCCGTTCGTTTACTTAGCGGATTAAATTACTTAAAGGTCCTATGGTGTACACAATATTAAGTTGACGGCAACAGACCCAGGCCCAAAACTCTGACTGTGTGAGATATGGGCTTCGGTCAACTTTGCGACTTGAGCCCCAACTAGTAAGTTTTAGTCCTTTGCCATGCTCTTTTGAACCATGAATATGATACGTATGTATTTGCAAAAAGGCAGCGTCTAAGCCTTGCGCGCAGGACAGCATCCGGGGCACGTTCCGGGGGCCCCCAGACACATGTTTTTGCACCCCCCGCACGGAAAGCCCAGGCCTACTAGCCAGGCGGTGGGGGGTAGGATGCTTTCGAGTTCGATTCGAGTTATTGCTCGTAGTGAAACTGCCCGTGGAAGAAGGGGCTTCCGTGGACTCCTAGTGGTACCCCCGTGCCTTACACCAGGTGTCGTCAATGTTCAGTTCACTGGCTAGCCCATTTCCGCGCTCCCAATCAATTTCCTACATGCTTCCAAGCCCATAGGGTTCTATGTATTTAATTTAATTCGGCTTGGCGCGGGGTCGCAACATGCCATGATGCCATGAATGAAACATGCGAGCACCGAAAAGCACTCTGCAACTGCCCTGTCAAATATCGTTGTGAAGTGCATCTGGGCGCGACATTACAGCTCCCTGTGCCCAGTTCGCGAAAGCGTCGACTACAATTTCGGTCCGGAAAGGCCGACGGCGGCACGAACAAGCCCTGCGCCAGCTTCATGTTGATTTCATGTTAAATGAGATAAATTAGCGCTTATTTTTGGGCTGATTGAAGAGGATCGCGACATGGGCAATGCCGACACATTTTCTGGCTTATCTATCGCTTTAGAGTGTGTTTATGGCTGATTTCTATCATAACATACTTTTAGCATGCGTTCGGGCGGCCACAGAACGTTTATAGACTTGGTGCTTCCGGCAAGTCGTGCGTGCTCCCATCCCATGCGGCCAGCCATGCGGCAACAGCTGGGCACGTTCTGGCACCAGAACCTTATGCATACAGCGCGTTTCGTATTAGATATAGGACCTGGCAGGCGCAGGTGGTGTGATAGCGGCCGGAAAGATAGAGGGGAGCAAGGGCCAGCATGGGGGTGTGTTGCAAGGTGTGTTTTGCTTGACACAGTGCCTGAAACCTTTTTAAAAATGCACCAATACAAAGCAACACGTATACAAGCACATATATAACCTTGTTATGCTTGCGAATTACAAGAGGAAACAGTGTAAACACCGTCGTGGCACAGGGGAACCACCGCTCGGCTCTCTTGTTATGGTTGCGAAATTACAGAGGGGACAACTCTGTTATGATTGCGATGTTACAAGAGAGGAATACCCCTGCTGCCAAGGTTTATGGATGATCTCGGGAGAAAACCGACCCTGGGTCACATTTATCAATTATTTTCCTGCACGAGAAGGGACGTTCAGGAACTGCCATCACAAAGACAGAGCGACACAGCGGTTCCTGACAGCCTTATCGTCTCAAAATCTGCTGTCAGGCAAAATAAATGAATGTTCTCTGTGTGTGGTTACAAGGTGGTGCGCACTTCTCGTGCCTTGTTGTGTAATGTTCTTTATTGAGGTGTGGCCTGGGATGGGGGTGGGGGTGGCACCCATGTCAGATTGACACCTCGACCTCACCCACAATGCCACCGGACGGAATCTCCCAGCCGTATTGCACGTCCATCCCTCTCACATATGGACACAGCCATAGGTAAGAGCGCAGGGCAGGGCGCTGACCTTCGCATGCCTGCGTAGGGCTGGAACGTGGTCTGGGCATGGGGCCCTCTGCTCTGTTGGTGGTTGGACTGTCAACTGCTATGGTGGATGCTGTGGACCTGGTCTCCTGTTCCCAGAGCACTACACACTCCACCGCCTTAGTGGCCAAAGTGCCCACGTCTGTCGTACCTATCGCCAGCGCCCATGAACGTTCATCAGGGTCGGGACCCAGGCGGGGCTGCCGCTGCCAGGCACGGCGTGTGGACCCCCAGCAATGAACCCGTGAGCTTAGGCGCTTCCCATATGCTATGATACATGCACAGCGGTCTAGGGTAGCCCAGGCAGCGACGCCTCGGCGCCCAGGTGCGAGCAACTCTCGGTCTGGTGCAAAAATAATCAGCACTTGAACACGTCAAAACATGTCGAAACATGTAAAAATTGGACAGAGAAGATGCAAAGGGTTGGTCATTTATTAAGGCCGTGGTTTGACCGGGTGTGCTTTGTCGTAAAACGCGACCTGCATGGCGCGAGTTATCGCACCGTGTTTGCGCAGTATAGCAGTCAAATAGGGGGCACGGCGGGGGAGGGGAAGGGGCTGTGGGCGGGGACTTGTCAATCAAGAAGCGTCCACTGTATGCGTGGACAAAGCGTCCACCCCTATAGTGGCCCTCGGGGGCCACTGGGTCTGTGGCCACAAAGTGGCACGGTTAGGTCGTATTGTAGCATTTTTGGGCTGAGCCCCCCCCCACCAAGTTCGATTGTTCCCGCTGTACCACGGAGTCCACGACTACTGAACCTAACAACCCCCCCCCAGCGAAGCGTTCCAGGGGGGCGAAGCCCCCCCAAAACACCCCTGTCCGTTCGTGCGTGCGTGCGTTCGTGGCTGCGTCGGCAAAAAGTATCATACTGGCACAAACCGCGACTGCCACGTACTAGTATTTGCTATTGTCTATTGCATATAAATAAGCGGCAGGGAAAACTCGGGCGGAGCGAGAAGTGCCTTCGCGCGTCAATGGACAATTGACTTTCTCGAGGTCGCAAGGATAGTCACCTACGCCCGCCTTTATAGGGTCTATGAAGCAATCTATGTTGGCGGCAAGGATTGCAGGGGACTAACGCGCCAGTTTGTGGCAACTTGTGGAGCCATGTCTGTCGCCCTTCCTAAAATGCCGAGGAGCCCCGAGGTCGCTCCCACCCCGCGCCTAGCTCGAGGAATGTCGGGCATCGGGGACGTCTGCAGTGCAGTAGGGGGCTATAAAATGCTTGGACTTGGTGGCAACTGCCCTTGACTCGCGTGGATGCGGGCGTGTGGGATTCAGGCACGCGTGCCTTGTGCTGACCGAGTCCTAAGCCCTGAGCTCGCACATCGTCGGCATGGGCCCAACGCCCATTCCCTTGAAGCAGCCACCCACCCTGTGACTGTATTGGGGCTCAGCCCATTTTCCAGCTGTACAAAGCTGACACCCCTTGTCCGAGAGGGCAACATAAGGCCAGCGAAATCTTGCAAGACCAAGTAGCTGCCAACAAGTTGAGAAGATAAGAAATGATCGGCCGACATGAAATGTGCTGAAGGAACCTTACCACGTTGCTGGGGAACATACACACGGGTCGGCGGACCGGGCTGGTCGTGATGGTCGGGCTCAGACCGGGGTAATTTTTGGCACACAAAAATGGTAACCCTACACCGCCGCGCAGCATTGGAGCTGGAGCTGCGCGGTGGAGCCTGTATCCTGGTGTGAGTCCGTTAGGCCTTGCACACTTAACCCTCGCCTCTTTCAGTTCAATCTTGAAGCATACTGTAAGAACCATAGTACGGCTGCCTGGTCCGAACCCGCCCAATATGGCGTGCTCTGCGGGGTCCCTCCTACGCGTTTTTCATCGCGTCATCACATCAGAATTTTGCATGCACCAAAATTTACAAGAATGCCTGCAATTACAATCGTGCTATGCGTGGCATGGCAACGGTCGGCGGGCTGCGGCGTCCTGCATGTGCACATGCATGCTCGGCAGCTCGGCTTGCCACGCTCTCGGGCCCCCAACCCGGCAATGCCCGTGGGCCAGCCCTCATCCCACTCATGGGCCTGGCCAAGCCGAGAAGCAGCACAGTCAGATAGCATGATCATTAGCTGCATGCTGGTCGGTTCGGGTGGGTCCGGGGACAAGACCGCCCACCCCCCGGCCTCCTGACTTTAAACCCCAACAGTACGACCCTAGGCAACAAGTGAGTGGATGCGAACATGGTGGATGGCAGGAGGGCATAAGGGTTGGGGGGGGGGGGGGGGGGGGTAGCCGGAGTTTGAAGCACTCGCACGTTGCCAAGGTTGCTGTTGACCTAGGGGCTCAAGAGGTAGTCTTATGGCGCCAACCCACGGCTGTAATTACGTCGACCCGTGCATTTTTGGGCGAGGCCCCGGCCGCGGAGCGGCATTCGGGGGGCCGAGCCCCCCACGGTCACCCTTGTCTGTTCGTTCGTTCGAAGCCGGTCGACCTCCACCGTTTGGCCAAAGCTACACTTACTGCAGTACTTGTCATTGATGCTTATATGTATCAAATAAATAATTGTTTGCGCTGAAACTTGGGCTCCGCAACGTTCGGCAGGCGAACGACTTCCAATTGTACAAGCTTTCTAATTTGCGAGCCTTTGGTTCTACTCAGATAATAATGTATCTACTCAGATAATACTGTATCTACTCAGATTTCTGCGCGAGGCCTTGCCCAGGAAGGGGCATGGTCCCCCTAGTGGACTGAACCAAGTGCTCCCCAAAGATAATCTTCGTCAATACGCCTGTGTATTCTTAGACAGCAGCTCTTATGACATTATTTAACGTATCTTCACATAATGTAATTGTTGCCAGCAGAAAAGGAGGTGCGATTGCAACGTTCTGTGGACAATTGGTGTCGGTCGGGCGCATAGTGGGCTTCCCATAATGCTAGCGTATATTATCCGCAGTATAAGACACGAAATCCTAAATAGGAAGTGCTGGAGTGCGCAGGCGTGGGGGGTCACGTAGACTGTCATGCACAGGACCCGTCCATGTTCACGGCTTCACCAATAGTTCAGGTGCTGTCGATTGCGGGATGAGGGAACGGTGGGTTAGCGCGGGAGGGGCCGGGAGGAGGGCTAGACAGAGCTGGGCCAGGACGGCGAGGGCTGCAAGAGACGGGATTAGGTGGGGCGGGGCTAGGAGGGGTGGAACTGGGAGGTCCAGGGCTTACGGGAGCTGGACTGGGCGGAACGCGGGTGATGGAGCCCAAGCAGTGCCTGTATCTTCCTTCTACCGCGTAGAAAATTGCCCTTTTACGGCCGAAAACGTAGAAGCTTTCAGGGGTTGGTGGGGCGCACGTCTACAGCCGGTAGACGTTTTGGCGGGCAAATCAGGGGAAGTGTAGACGTTTTTGGGGGGTTTGGGGGGCTTGCCCCCCAAGAAACTTTTTTAGCGTAGAAGGATTAGCAGGGGTCATCTACGCGGTAGTAGACACTGAGGGCCCAAGGGCATCTACAAGATACAGGCACTGAGCCCAAGGTGAAGGGGCGGGGCCGGCTCCGGGCTGGGTGGCGCAGGGGAAGGAGTTCCGGATTGGGAGCAGCTCTCAAGACCCCAACACCCTTCCTCTCGACTGGCCTCGCCCTTTTCACGCTTTGTGAAGCGCACCAGCCCCTTGTTACGTTTTAGACCAAAAGTGAAGCCTAGCGCATCCCACACGTTCTGTGAGCAAAGCAAGCATCCTTGGTTCCTCGGCTCATTGATCCTTGCTAAGGGTACTAAGGGGGATTTCACACGTGACATGTGAAGCCGGCTTCGACCCCGAAGCCAGGTCGAAACCGACCCCGAAGCCGACCTCGAAGCCGACTCATGAAGCCGCCCCCCCCCCCTGATTTGGCTTCGAAGTTGGATTCACGACTCGGCTTTGCAAGCCAGCTTCGCCCATAACATGCCATTTTGTGTCCGGCGGTCTCTGCCTTGTAATACTTATGATATGAAGTTATAGATGTGCGATTGCCTGCAACGTATGCTCACTCTATTGCGCACCACGGTGTAACACGGAAAGGAGCACGCGGTCGCCTGAAATCCACTCAACAAGGATACCATATGATCTGAGCATGACCATGTATAGCTACCGGCCCTGGGAAACGAGTCGGCTTCGTTGCCTTCGTGCATGTGAAAGGGACTCGGCCCCAAAGCAGACTTGACCCCAGTAGTCAACTGGGGTCAAGTGGGACCACGTGTGAAACCCCTAAGTCGCTGCGTTGACTGCAGCGCGGAGCCCGCTTGGAGTGGGCTCCCAGCACACTCGACGTCCGCCAACATGCGCCAAAATATGGAGCGTTTCCGCAAGGTTCCGCGCGTGGCAGCTCTAATAGGTCTAAAGCGCGCCGAGGAGTCTTTTCAGACCCCTTGACCGGGCATAGCTATGTGATAAACAGTTTAGCGATATAATTGTATCCGTCTCTTTTTAGCGATATTATTACCAGCAGCGGAAGGCCAACCTGGTGAGCCAACATAGCCTGAGCACCGCCCCACCACTTACCTATGCCAATGTCTGCACGCCAGGAGTTATCATCGGCTAGTACCGCTTGAATAAGCAACGGAAGCAATAACAGTAGCGTCATCCAGTCCCGGGGCTTCAGCAGCAGCCGTTGCTTGCTTGTATGCTTATAGGACTGGCAGGAGTAATTTATACTGAACAACTGTAATTGAGGGCCATTAGATGTACCTAAACTCAGGCTAATTCCATCGTTTCAGCGCACTTAATTCGTCCCGTCGGCGCTTCGCGACTAGTGTCCATTGGCTGATTGATTTGCTTACTTGGGGCTCTACGCGAGAATACGACTGCAAATACTTTGATGAAATCTTTGAATATGGCGCAACATATACGATACGGGCCCCATCAGCAGCCAAAATGACGTATGCCTTGCCTTTCTATTCTGGTCTACTCGCATCGTAATCCAGAGTGACCTAGCACATTTTGGCTTGCCCCGAGTCCGCAGGTGGGGGCGCTCCAGAAACTTGCTGCCGGGGGGCCGTCGTGTCCCGCCGTCCTCAAAAACTTCCGGCTCGCTCACGCGATTTGTACCAATTGACAGTGCTAATGATTAAGCAACCCTAGGTTGTTTTGGCGCATGTTTGCAACGGGGTGAGAGGCTACCCGTGGGTTTAGGCAGCAGAGAGGCTACCCTACAGCAGTCTCAAACACCTACCGCTACGCAGTACCAGGGCTTGCCCCTATCGGGGTGAATTGTGTTTGGGCCGGACAGGCCCCGGGACAGGTAGTGGATGAAGAATAGGGGCGGATAATAGCAGGGGGTGCTGTGTATATTGCGCGTGCAACATCCCTGCACACACTCGTGCCCGACCGCCATCCTGGGAATGCGCTTCCAGTAATGCAGCATCCTGCACGCCTTCTTGCAAGTCCACAATAGCTTCCTGATATTCAGCGAAACCGCGCTCAAGCATGGACATGGCATTCTGACGCAGCGTGTGAGCGTCGTGTTCTTCTCTGAGCACAGCCGACATTACATATGCGATGGAGTCAAACCAGCAATTCCCCACTTGGAACCTGTACCGTGCCTCGCGACGAAGACCGCTCGCACCAGGGCAAGACGCGCGTCCAGTGCATTAATGCGTGACATTGCTGCTTTCAAGACTGATATGGATCAAAAGTGACATGCGACACAAAAACGAGAGGTCCGCGGAACGCCCCCTGATGCAGAACGCCCCGGGTCTCGTGGTCTTTGATTACGATACGCCGATAAGGAATATGATAAACGAAGACGTGTGGTGTTGGGATACAGCGATACAAGTGGAAAGGCGTGCTAGGGCCCGCAAATCGCCGAGTTCTCTCCGATAACGATACGGACAGCGATACACGATACCGTGTGGTATAGCGATACCGTGTGGTATAACGATATAACGATACAACAATACAAAGATACTGCGATACAAGTGAAGACGCGTCTGAGGGTCCTGCAATCACAGAGCCTCCACTGCGTTGCGACCCCCGTTGGCGGCTCTTAACAATCCCGCAAGCTACCACCAGGCACTAGTGCCGGTGGCTTTGCGTTCGCGCGGTCTGCCCCGCGAACCAAGGGATTTTCATCACGCACTTCATATCAATGCCTTCACTCTTGCGACTGCGGGGAAAAGGACGAGATGACTGCGACCCCATTCCAAGCGCAAACTTCATAGCTAGCCTTACAACCGCGCGAGACCCTCGTTAAATACAGGAACGTTCCGTTTATACATCTGATACATCCGTCACCTCCTTGTGTACACGCTGTGGACGACCGGGACGTAACCTAACCTAACTTGCGAGTTACTGTCATAACCGGGAGGACCCCCCCTGCGTCGATCGGGGTGATTGCAAAGGCTTCCGCCCCTCCCCCTTCGGGGGAAGGGGCAAGCCAACCCTTAACCTTAGGGACCCCCCAATAACCGACCCCCATCAACCCCCTCCCTGAGGTTCGGGAGGGCCGTTACCCACACGGGGGTCACACACCCCCATCAATACCCCCGACTTCAAACGTTTATAACTTTTTTCCGCAACGCGTTAGCACAATCTAAATAGATAGGCGGCTACTACTCCCTTGTGGATCCCTACAGGTACAAGTATGCTAACGCTCTGCGGGCTAGGGGCCGCCCAGGGCCTTTGTGAACACATGATGTGCAGGCGGGTGGGGCAGGTTTCTGGCATGCAGCCGTACCGTAGCGCGCATATTATGTTGACGACAAGATAGGTATAACATCATTTTACAATATCCATGCTCGGCACAGGGAACCGGGGTGTGGAATGGCCATTGGCAGGGTGCTGCCAGACCCATGTCTACCATGTCAAGGGGCCCAGAATACCCGGAAGCAAGGCGACCTAGGCGACCGGAGCCCCAGAGTCCGTTACAACGACATGCGTCACAATCCTTCCATATGCTTAATCTTATGTCAAAAACAACGCCGGAGAAATTACTGAAGGATACCGGGGCGACATGCCAAGCATTTCGCCCTCGATTTGGTCGCCAGAGCCGCTCTTGTAGGCCACCGACTGCTGCAACTGCATCTAGACCATGTAAGTTATACACGACATGGGTACTGTATATCATTTACGGCCTTGCCATGCCGTGTAAGTCGAGACATTTAGATTGACCGAGGAAAGTAAAATAGAACCAAACCCTTACATACTTTTAGCTTACAAATAAGGATGCACGTTTTAGTTTGAGCGCTCGCGCGGCGGTGAGGAAGTTCCACCTGGTGCAGATTTTTGCCGATCGGCCGTGACCCCCGTGTGGCCGTTACCCCAACCCTTGGGGACCCCCACGTCCCTAATCCCTCTTAGGGACACGCGCAACAAGAGACTTGATAAAAGCATTCGCAAACACTTACAAAGCATGCCTGCAAGTCGGGGTGACTTACATCTCACAGCGTCTGTCTGCAATCGCTCAAGGAAGTTGGCCCCCCTAACCTCCGGGGGGTCCCTAACCCTCCCCCCCTAACCCTCTCCCCACCGCCCCGGCACCGCCCCGGCACCGCCCCGGCACCGCCCCGGCACCGCCCCGGCACCGCCCCGCGCCCCACCCCCTGCCCAGCCCCGCGCCCCACCCCCTGCCCAGCCCCGCGCCCCGCCCTCCCCTCCCCCGTGCCCCGCCCCGTCCATACAAACCCAACCCGCCCCGCGCCCAGACCTGCGCCGTGCAGCACTGCTGCATGGCCTTAGTGTACATAGTGTGACCTCGTAGCATGTGCTAGCCCCAGACCTGATACTTGTATCCATACGAAAATGATCGCTACCTTGCCCATACATGCTTGCAGACTGTGGGCAAAAAAGCGTCAGCAGCAGTGCACTTACTTATTTTATGTGACTTACGGGTTCGCGGCCTGATGACCTGCTGCCCACTCCCTGACTGGTTTGGCGTTGAATAGCCATCAAGAGTTATAAGCCAGGAAAGGCTAGAGGGAAACTGGCGAGTCATATGTCGCATGTGTGCGTGACAGCAGCAGTTGAAGCAGACTCTTCTAGGTAGTGAGCAAGTGATGTATAATGTTTTGTAACAATACAAGCAACAAATACGCTATTATATATCCATGGAAATTCCAGCCTTTGAGTTTATAGGCGACCCCACTTTGCCCCGGTGGATCAAAGCCATCGAGGACTGGGTGAAACAGTTAAAGGACGTTGGTTGTGTTACGGACCTAGTTTACAATGTTCATAGCTGCCTCAAGTGCTACTACAAAGGCCGTGCAATCTGGCGTCCGTGCCGAGAAGGAGCTGCACGCCGAGCTCTAGCGATTCCCATGGTTTACAAGGAAGTGGATCGATCCACTTGACCACACCACGGTGTGGAACCCAGGTTCGGACACCGGAACACCGTGCCGGAACACCCAACCCAGCCTGGCCGCTTGGCCCGGCACCGACCTTTGTACATGGCCGCAGTGAGGACACTCCTGTCCCCACGGCATGTAGTATGTCTTGCTCTAGCCTCTGAAATACGAAGTTATGATACACTACTGCGTCTGTGTCAAGTCCCTCGCTCCTCCAACTAATCCACTCATCAATGTCACAGGAAGATGTACTGCGTGAAGAGCGTGAGCGCCGGGAGGAGGAGGAGGAGCAGGAGCAGCAGCGGCGACAGCGTCGGCAGCAGGCTTAAAAGGAGGCGGAGGAGGAATATGGCTGCTAACTCTCTGCGTGTCAGGCAGGAATCCGTGGATGCACTCGCCCGGCGGCAACCCCAGGCGCGCACTTTGCCGGTACCGCAGCCGGTGCCACAGCCGCGTCAAGGCGCGGCTCAGGAACCAAAGGCTGCAGCGGAGGTATGTGGTGATGGCGACTGGCGGATTTGATATGAGTGTAGTAGTAGTGGTCAAGTGCGGAACATAATTCCATACGCAAATAAGTGCCACCTCGTCCCAAAGTGCTTGCAGGTTGTGGGCAAATCAGGTACAGCAGTGCACGCGTATGCACGCCATTTAGCGCCCCAGCATCCCCGGCCGCCCCAGCCGCCCCGGCCGCCATGCATCCCGTCATTCTCGTCGTCCTCCTCGACCTCCTCCTCCACCGCTCGTTCGGCCGGCCTGCGTGCTGCCGGCGCCGCCTCCGCCTCCGGCAGCAGCCTGGGCGGCAGACACACGCCAGAGGCCGGGGGAACATGCAAGCAGCCGTGTGGGAAGTGTTTTCGTGTGCCTGAGCCGAATCCGGGCTGGGGGCGCATGCAGACACACGCCAGAGGCCGGGGGAACGTGCAAGCAGCCGTGTGGAATTTATTTTTGTGTGCCTGAGCCGAATCCGGGCTGGGGGCACATGCAGACACACGCCAGAGGCTGGGGGAACGTGCAAGCAGCCGTGTGGGAAGTATTTTCGTGTGCCTGAGCCGAATCCGGGCTGGGGGCGCATGCAGACTCAGCCTGCTGTCAACAGCGGGGCAGTGCCGCGTGTGCTGTAATAATCCTGTCTCCACGCGCGCCAAGATGGGCTAGGGCACTAGCAGACTCAGCCTGCTGTCAACAGCGGGCCAGGGCCGCGTGGGTTGGAATAACGGGGGTGAAGGGATGCGGGCGATATGATGCGGGCGGGGCGACGCTGGCAGGGTAATGCTGCACAGGTGCCGGAATCAAAACGGGTCGGGAATGTGGGGCACCTGAGCGGAGCATGGTGCATGGGGCTGTCATGCATGCTCATGCTCCCGCCATGCTCCCGACCCAAATGATGCCCCCTGCCCAACCCGACTTCACAAACGTATAGGCACGGTCCCCATGGCCCTTGCTGCACAGGCGCCTTTGTAAAAACGGTGCAGGAATGTGGGGCACCTGAGCAGAGCATGGTGTGTGAGGCTGCCATGCACGCTCATGCTCCCGCCATGCTCCCGACCCAAACAATGCCCCCCGCCCCACCCGACTTCACAAACGTATAGGCACGGCCCCCGTGGCCCTTGCTGCACAGGCACCTGCGTAAAAACGGTGCAGGAATGTGGGGCACCTGAGCGGAGCATGGTGCATGGGGCTGTCATGCATGCTCATGCTCCCGCCATGCTCCCGACCCAAATGATGCCCCCTGCCCAACCCGACTTCACAAACGTATAGGCACGGTCCCCATGGCCCTTGCTGCACAGGCGCCTTTGTAAAAACGGTGCAGGAATGTGGGGCACCTGAGCAGAGCATGGTGCGTGAGGCTGCCATGCACGCTCATGCTCCCGCCATGCTCCCGACCCAAACAATGCCCCCCGCCCCACCCGACTTCACAAACGTATAGGCACGGTCCCCGTGGCCCTTGCTGCACAGGCACCTGCGTAAAAACGGTGCAGGAATGTGGGGCACCGGAGCGGAGCATGGTGCATGGGGCTGCCATGCACACTCATGCTCCCGCCATGCTCCCGACCCAAATGATGCCCCCTGCCCAACCCGACTTCACAAACGTATAGGCACGGTCCCCGTGGCCCTTGCTGCACAGGCACCTGCGTAAAAACGGTGCAGGAATGTGGGGCACCAGAGCGGAGCATGGTGCATGGGGCTGCCATGCACACTCATGCTCCCGCCATGCTCCCGACCCAAACGACGCCCCCCGCTCCGCCCGACTTCACAAACGTATAGGCACGGTTCCCATGGCCCTTGCTGCACAGGCGCCGGCGTCAAAACGGGTCGGGAATGTGGGGCACCAGAGCGGAGCATGGTGCATGGGGCTGCCATGCACACTCATGCTCCCGCCATGCTCCCAACCCAAACAATGCCCCCCGCTCCGCCCGACTTCACAAACGTATAGGCACGGTTCCCATGGCCCTTGCTGCACAGGCGCCGGCGTCAAAACGGGTCGGGAATGTGGGGCACCAGAGCGGAGCATGGTGCATGGGGCTGCCATGCACACTCATGCTCCCGCCATGCTCCCGACCCAAACGACGCCCCCCGCTCTGCCCGACTTCACAAACGTATAGGCACGGATCCCATGGCCCTTGCTGCACAGGCGCCTTTGTAAAAACGGTGCAGGAATGTGGGGCTCCGGAGCAGAGCATGGTGCATGGGGCTGCCATGCACGCTCATGCTCCCGCCATGCTCCCGACCCAAACGACGCCCCCCGCTCCGCCCGACTTCACAAACGTATAGGCACGGTCCCCGTGGCCCTTGCTGCACAGGCGCCGGCGTCAAAACGGTGCAGGAATGTGGGGCACCGGAGCGGAGCATGGTGCATGGGGCTGTCATGCACACTCATGCTCCCGCAATGCTCCCGGCCCAAACAATGCCCCCCGCCCCACCCGACTTCACAAACGTATAGGCACGGCCCCCGTGGCCCTTGCTGCACAGGCACCTGCGAAAAAACGGTGCAGGAATGTGGGGCACCAGAGTGGAGCATGGTGCATGGGGGCTGCCATGCACACTCATGCTCCCGCCATGCTCCCGACCCAAACGACGCCCCCCCCTCCGCCCGACTTCACAAACGTATAGGCACGGCCCCCGTGGCCCTTGCTGCACAGGCACCTGCGTAAAAACGGTGCAGGAATGTGGGGCTCCGGAGCAGAGCATGGTGCATGAGGCTGCCATGCACACTCATGCTCCCGCCATGCTCCCGACCCAAACAATGCCCCCCGCCCCACCCGACTTCACAAACGTATAGGCACGGTCCCCGTGGCCCTTGCTGCACAGGCACCTGCGTAAAAACGGTGCAGGAATGTGGGGCACCGGAGCGGAGCATGGTGCATGGGGCTGCCATGCACACTCATGCTCCCGCCATGCTCCCGACCCAAACAATGCCCCCCGCCCCACCCGACTTCACAAACGTATAGGCACGGTCCCCGTGGCCCTTGCTGCACAGGCACCTGCGTAAAAACGGTGCAGGAATGTGGGGCACCTGAGCGGAGCATGGTGCATGGGGCTGTCATGCATGCTCATGCTCCCGCCATGCTCCCGACCCAAATGATGCCCCCTGCCCAACCCGACTTCACAAACGTATAGGCACGGTCCCCATGGCCCTTGCTGCACAGGCGCCTTTGTAAAAACGGTGCAGGAATGTGGGGCACCTGAGCAGAGCATGGTGCGTGAGGCTGCCATGCACGCTCATGCTCCCGCCATGCTCCCGGCCCAAACAATGCCCCCCGCCCCACCCGACTTCACAAACGTATAGGCACGGTCCCCGTGGCCCTTGCTGCACAGGCACCTGCGTAAAAACGGTGCAGGAATGTGGGGCACCGGAGCGGAGCATGGTGCATGGGGCTGCCATGCACACTCATGCTCCCGCCATGCTCCCGACCCAAATGATGCCCCCTGCCCAACCCGACTTCACAAACGTATAAGCACGGTCCCCGTGGCCCTTGCTGCACAGGCACCTGCGTAAAAACGGTGCAGGAATGTGGGGCACCAGAGCGGAGCATGGTGCATGGGGCTGCCATGCACACTCATGCTCCCGCCATGCTCCCGACCCAAACGACGCCCCCCCGCTCCGCCCGACTTCACAAACGTATAGGCACGGTTCCCATGGCCCTTGCTGCACAGGCGCCGGCGTCAAAACGGGTCGGGAATGTGGGGCACCAGAGCGGAGCATGGTGCATGGGGCTGCCATGCACGCTCATGCTCCCGCCATGCTCCCAACCCAAACAATGCCCCCCGCTCCGCCCGACTTCACAAACGTATAGGCACGGTTCCCATGGCCCTTGCTGCACAGGCGCCGGCGTCAAAACGGGTCGGGAATGTGGGGCACCAGAGCGGAGCATGGTGCATGGGGCTGCCATGCACACTCATGCTCCCGCCATGCTCCCGACCCAAACGATGCCCCCCGCTCTGCCCGACTTCACAAACGTATAGGCACGGATCCCATGGCCCTTGCTGCACAGGCGCCTTTGTAAAAACGGTGCAGGAATGTGGGGCTCCGGAGCAGAGCATGGTGCATGGGGCTGCCATGCACGCTCATGCTCCCGCCATGCTCCCGACCCAAACGACGCCCCCCGCTCCGCCCGACTTCACAAACGTATAGGCACGGTCCCCGTGGCCCTTGCTGCACAGGCACCTGCGTAAAAACGGTGCAGGAATGTGGGGCACCAGAGTGGAGCATGGTGCATGGGGGCTGCCATGCACACTCATGCTCCCGCCATGCTCCCGACCCAAACGACGCCCCCCCCTCCGCCCGACTTCACAAACGTATAGGCACGGCCCCCGTGGCCCTTGCTGCACAGGCACCTGCGTAAAAACGGTGCAGGAATGTGGGGCTCCGGAGCAGAGCATGGTGCATGAGGCTGCCATGCACACTCATGCTCCCGCCATGCTCCCGACCCAAATGATGCCCCCTGCCCAACCCGACTTCACAAACGTATAGGCACGGCCCCCGTGGCCCTTGCTGCACAGGCACCTGCGTAAAAACGGTGCAGGAATGTGGGGCACCAGAGTGGAGCATGGTGCATGGGGGCTGCCATGCACACTCATGCTCCCGCCATGCTCCCGACCCAAACGACGCCCCCCCCTCCGCCCGACTTCACAAACGTATAGGCACGGCCCCCGTGGCCCTTGCTGCACAGGCACCTGCGTAAAAACGGTGCAGGAATGTGGGGCTCCGGAGCAGAGCATGGTGCATGAGGCTGCCATGCACACTCATGCTCCCGCCATGCTCCCGACCCAAATGATGCCCCCTGCCCAACCCGACTTCACAAACGTATAGGCACGGCCCCCGTGGCCCTTGCTGCACAGGCACCTGCGTAAAAACGGTGCAGGAATGTGGGGCACCGGAGCGGAGCATGGTGCATGGGGCTGCCATGCACACTCATGCTCCCGCCATGCTCCCGACCCAAACAATGCCCCCCGCCCCACCCGACTTCACAAACGTATAGGCACGGTCCCCGTGGCCCTTGCTGCACAGGCGCCGGCGTCAAAACGGGTCGGGAATGTGGGGCACCGGAGCGGAGCATGGTGCATGGGGCTGCTATGCACACTCATGCTCCCGCCATGCTCCCGACCCAAATGATGCCCCCTGCCCAACCCGACTTCACAAACGTATAGGCACGGTCCCCGTGGCCCTTGCTGCACAGGCACCTGCGTAAAAACGGTGCAGGAATGTGGGGCACCGGAGCGGAGCATGGTGCATGGGGCTGCCATGCACGCTCATGCTCCCGCCATGCTCCCGACCCAATCGACGCCCCCCGCTCCGCCCGACTTCACAAACGTATAGGCACGGCCCCCGTGGCCCTTGCTGCACAGGCACCTGCGTATAAACGGTGCAGGAATGTGGGGCTCCAGAGCAGAGCATGGTGCATGAGGCTGCCATGCAAACTCATGCTCCCACCATGCTCCCGACCCAAATGATGCCCCCTGCCCAACCCGACTTCACAAACGTATAGGCACGGTCCCCGTGGCCCTTGCTGCACAGGCACCTGCGTAAAAACGGTGCAGGAATGTGGGGCACCGGAGCGGAGCATGGTGCATGGGGCTGCCATGTACACTCATGCTCCCGCCATGCTCCCGACCCAAATGATGCCCCCTGCCCAACCCGACTTCACAAACGTATAGGCACGGTCCCCGTGGCCCTTGCTGCACAGGCGCCGGCGTCAAAACGGGTCGGGAATGTGGGGCACCAGAGCGGAGCATGGTGCATGGGGCTGCCATGCACACTCATGCTCCCGCCATGCTCCCGACCCAAACAATGCCCCCCGCTCCGCCCGACTTCACAAACGTATAGGCACGGTCCCCGTGGCCCTTGCTGCACAGGCGCCGGCGTCAAAACGGGTCGGGAATGTGGGGCACCAGAGCGGAGCATGGTGCATGGGGCTGCCATGCACACTCATGCTCCCGCCATGCTCCCGACCCAAACGACGCCCCCCGCTCCGCCCGACTTCACAAACGTATAGGCACGGTCCCCGTGGCCCTTGCTGCACAGGCACCTGCGTAAAAATGGGTTAAGAATGTGGGGCACCGGAGCGGAGCATGGTGCATGGGGCTGTCATGCACACTCATGCTCCCGCCATGCTCCCGGCCCAAACAATGCCCCCCGCCCCACCCGACTTCACAAACGTATAGGCACGGCCCCCGTGGCCCTTGCTGCACAGGCGCCGGCGTCAAAACGGGTCGGGAATGTGGGGCACCGGAGCGGAGCATGGTGCATGGGGCTGCCATGCACACTCATGCTCCCGCCATGCTCCCGACCCAAATGATGCCCCCTGCCCAACCCGACTTCACAAACGTATAGGCACGGTCCCCGTGGCCCTTGCTGCACAGGCACCGGCGTAAAAACGGTGCAGGAATGTGGGGCACTGGAGTGGAGCATGGTGCATGGGGCTGCCATGCACACTCATGCTCCCGCCATGCTCCCGGCCCAAACGACGCCCCCCACCCCACCCGACTTCACAAACGTATAGGCACGGTCCCCGTGGCCCTTGCTGCACAGGCGCCGGCGTCAAAACAGGTCGGGAATGTGGGGCACCGGAGCGGAGCATGGTGCATGGGGCTGCCATGCACACTCATGCTCCCGCCATGCTCCCGACCCAAATGATGCCCCCCGCTCCGCCCGACTTCACAAACGTATAGGCACGGTCCCCGTGGCCCTTGCTGCACAGGCGCCTTTGTAAAAACGGTGCAGGAATGTGGGGCACTGGAGTGGAGCATGGTGCATGGGGCTGCCATGCACGGTCATGCTCCCGCCATGCTCCCAACCCAAACAACACCCCCCGCTCCGCCCGACTTCACAAACGTATAGGCACGGCCCCCGTGGCCCTTGCTGCACAGACACCTGCGTAAAAACGGTGCAGGAATGTGGGGCACCTGAGCGGAGCATGGTGCATGAGGCTGCCATGCACACTCATGCTCCCGCCATGCTCCCGACCCAAACAATGCCCCCCGCCCCACCCGACTTCACAAACGTATAGGCACGGTCCCCGTGGCCCTTGCTGCACAGGCACCTGCGTAAAAACGGTGCAGGAATGTGGGACACCGGAGCGGAGCATGGTGCATGGGGCTGCCATGCACACTCATGCTCCCGCCATGCTCCCGACCCAAATGATGCCCCCCGCTCCGCCCGAATTCACAAACGTATAGGCACGGCCCCCGTGGCCCTTGCTGCACAGGCACCTGCGTAAAAACGGTGCAGGAATGTGGGGCACCGGAGCGGAGCATGGTGCATGGGGCTGTCATGCACGCTCATGCTCCCGCAATGCTCCCGACCCAAACGACGCCCCCCGCCCCACCCGACTTCACAAACGTATAGGCACGGTCCCCGTGGCCCTTGCTGCACAGGCGCCGGCGTCAAAACGGGTCGGGAATGTGGGGCACCGGAGCGGAGCATGGTGCATGGGGCTGCCATGCACACTCATGCTCCCGCCATGCTCCCGACCCAAACGACGCCCCCCGCTCCGCCCGACTTCACAAACGTATAGGCACGGTTCCCATGGCCCTTGCTGCACAGGCGCGGGCGTCAAAACGGGTCGGGAATGTGGGGCACCAGAGCGGAGCATGGTGCATGGGGCTGCCATGCACACTCATGCTCCCGCCATGCTCCCGACCCAAATGATGCCCCCTGCCCCGCCCGACTTCACAAACGTATAGGCACGGTCCCCGTGGCCCTTGCTGCACAGGCACCTGCGTAAAAACGGTGCAGGAATGTGGGGCACCGGAGCAGAGCATGGTGCATGGGGCTGCCATGCACACTCATGCTCCCGCCATGCTCCCGACCCAAACGACGCCCCCCGCTCCGCCCGACTTCACAAACGTATAGGCACGGCCCCCGTGGCCCTTGCTGCACAGGCACCTGCGTAAAAACGGTGCAGGAATGTGGGGCTCCGGAGCAGAGCATGGTGCATGGGGCTGCCATGCACACTCATGCTCCCGCCATGCTCCCGACCCAAATGATGCCCCCTGCCCAACCCGACTTCACAAACGTATAGGCACGGCCCCCGTGGCCCTTGCTGCACAGGCACCTGCGTAAACATAAGTTAAGAATGTGGGGCACCGGAGCAGAGCATGGTGCATGGGGCTGCCATGCACGCTCATGCTCCCGCCATGCTCCCGACCCAAACGACGCCCCCCGCTCCGCCCGACTTCACAAACGTATTGGCACGGTCCCCGTGGCCCTTGCTGCACAGGCACCTGCGTAAAAACGGTGCAGGAATGTGGGGCACCTGAGCAGAGCATGGTGCATGGGGCTGCCATGCACACTCATGCTCCCGCCATGCTCCCGACCCAAACGACGCCCCCCACCCCGCCCGACTTCACAAACGTATAGGCACGGCCCCCGTGGCCCTTGCTGCACAGGCACCTGCGTAAAAACGGGTCGGGAATGTGGGGCACCAGAGCGGAGCATGGTGCATGGGGCTGCCATGCATGCTCATGCTCCCGCCATGCTCCTGACCCAAACGACGCCCCCTGCCCCACCCGACTTCACAAACGTATAGGCACGGTCCCCGTGGCCCTTGCTGCACAGGCACCTGCGTCAAAACGGGTCGGGAATGTGGGGCACCGGAGCGGAGCATGGTGCATGGGGCTGCCATGCATGCTCATGCTCCAGCCATGCTCCTGACCCAAACGACGCCCCCTGCCCCACCCGACTTCACAAACGTATAGGCACGGCCCCCGTGGCCCTTGCTGCACAGGTGCCTGTGTAAAAACGGTGCAGATATGTGGGGCACCGGAGCGGAGCGTGGTGCATGAGGCTGCCATGCACGCTCATGCTCCCGCCATGCTCCCGACCCAAACGACGCCCCCTGCTCTGCCCAACTTCACAAACGTATAGGCACGGTCCCCGTGGCCCTTGCTGCACAGGTGCCGGCGTCAAAACGGTGCAGGAATGTGGGGCACCGGAGCAGAGCATGGTGCATGGGGCTGCCATGCATGCTCATGCTCCCGCCATGCTCCTGACCCAAACGACGACCCCCGCTCCGCCCGACTTCACAAACGTATAGGCACGGCCCCCGTGGCCCTTGCTGCACAGGTGCCGGCGTCAAAACGGTGCAGGAATGTGGGGCACCAGAGTGGAGCATGGTGCATGGGGCTGCCATGCACGGTCATGCTCCCGCCATGCTCCCAACCCAAACAACGCCCCCCGCTCTGCCTGACTTCACAAACGTATAGGCACGGTCCCCGTGGCCCTTGCTGCACAGGCACCTGCGTAAACATAAGTTAAGAATGTGGGGCACCGGAGCAGAGCATGGTGCATGGGGCTGCCATGCACGCTCATGCTCCCGCCATGCTCCTGACCCAAACGACGCCCCCCGCTCCGCCCGACTTCACAATCGTATAGGCACGGTCCCCGTGGCCCTTGCTGCACAGGCACCTGCGTCAAAACGGGTCGGGAATGTGGGGCACCAGAGCAGAGCATGGTGCGTGGGGCTGCCATGCACGCTCATGCTCCCGCCATGCTCCCGACCCAAATGACGCCCCCCACCCCGCCCGACTTCACAAATGTATAGGCACGGTCCCCGTGGCCCTTGCTGCACAGGCACCTGCGTCAAAACGGGTCGGGATTGTGGGGCACCGGAGCAGAGCATGGTGCATGGGGCTGCCATGCATGCTCATGCTCCCGCAATGCTCCCAAAACAAACGACGCCCCCCGCTCCACCTGACTTCACAAACGTATTGGCACGGTCCCCGTGGCCCTTGCTGCACAGGTGCCTGTGTAAAAACGGTGCAGGAATGTGGGGCACCAGAGCAGAGCATGGTGCATGGGGCTGCCATGCACGCTCATGCTCCCGCCATGCTCCCAACCCAAACAATGCCCCCCGCCCCACCCGACTTCACAAACGTATAGGCACGGTCCCCGTGGCCCTTGCTGCACAGGCACCTGCGTAAAAACGGTGCAGGAATGTGGGGCACCGGAGTAGAGCATGGTGCATGGGGCTGTCATGCACGCTCATGCTCCCGCAATGCTCCCGACCCAAATGATGCCCCCTGCCCCACCCGACTTCACAAATGTATAGGCACGGCCCCCGTGGCCCTTGCTGCACAGGCGCCGGCGTCAAAACGGTGCAGGAATGTGGGGCACCAGAGCGGAGCATGGTGCATGGGGCTGCCATGCACAGTCATGCTCCCGCAATGCTCCCGACCCAAACGACGCCCCCCACCCGCCCGACTTCACAAACGTATTGGCACGGTCCCCGTGGCCCTTGCTGCACAGGTGCCTGTGTAAAAACGGTGCAGGAATGTGGGGCACCTGAGCGGAGCATGGTGCATGGGGCTGCCTGCCATGCACGCTCATGCTCCCGCCATGCTCCCAACCCAAACAAAGCCCCCCACCCAACCCGACTTCACAAACGTATAGGCACGGTCCCCGTGGCCCTTGCTGCACAGGCACCTGCGTAAACATAAGTTAAGAATGTGGGGCACCGGAGCAGAGCATGGTGCATGGGGCTGCCATGCACGCTCATGCTCCCGCAATGCTCCCGACCCAAACGACGCCCCCCGCTCCGCCCGACTTCGCAAATCTATAGGCATGGTCCCCGTGGCCCTTGCTGCACAGGTGCCTGTGTAAAAACGGTGCAGGAATGTGGGGCACCTGAGCAGAGCATGGTGCATGGGGCTGCCATGCACACTCATGCTCCCGCCATGCTCCCGACCCAAACAATGCCCCCCGCCCCACCCAACTTCACAAACGTATAGGCACGGCCCCCGTGGCCCTTGCTGCACAGGCACCTGCGTAAACATAAGTTAAGAATGTGGGGCACCGGAGCAGAGCATGGTGCATGGGGCTGCCATGCACGCTCATGCTCCCGCAATGCTCCCGACCCAAACGACGCCCCCCGCTCCGCCCGACTTCACAAATGTATAGGCACGGCCCCCGTGGCCCTTGCTGCACAGGCGCCGGCGTCAAAACGGGTCGGGAATGTGGGGCACCAGAGCGGAGCATGGTGCATGGGGCTGCCATGCACGCTCATGCTCCCGCAATGCTCCCGACCCAAACGATGCCCCCTGCCCAACCCGACTTCACAAACGTATAGGCACGGCCCCCGTGGCCCTTGCTGCACAGGTGCCTGTGTAAAAACGGTGCAGGAATGTGGGGCACCAGAGCGGAGTATGGTGCATGGGGCTGCCATGCACACTCATGCTCCCGCCATGCTCCCGACCCAAACAATGCCCCCCGCCCCACCCAACTTCACAAACGTATAGGCACGGCCCCCGTGGCCCTTGCTGCACAGGCACCTGCGTAAACATAAGTTAAGAATGTGGGGCACCGGAGCAGAGCATGGTGCATGGGGCTGCCATGCACGCTCATGCTCCCGCAATGCTCCCGACCCAAACGACGCCCCCCGCTCCGCCCGACTTCACAAATGTATAGGCACGGCCCCCGTGGCCCTTGCTGCACAGGCGCCGGCGTCAAAACGGGTCGGGAATGTGGGGCACCGGAGCAGAGCATGGTGCATGGGGCTGCCATGCACGCTCATGCTCCCGCAATGCTCCCGACCCAAACGATGCCCCCTGCCCAACCCGACTTCACAAACGTATAGGCACGGCCCCCGTGGCCCTTGCTGCACAGGTGCCTGTGTAAAAACGGTGCAGGAATGTGGGGCACCAGAGCGGAGTATGGTGCATGGGGCTGCCATGCACGGTCATGCTCCCGCCATGCTCCCAACCCAAACAAAGCCCCCCACCCAACCCGACTTCACAAACGTATAGGCACGGTCCCCGTGGCCCTTGCTGCACAGGCACCTGCGTAAACATAAGTTAAGAATGTGGGGCACCGGATCAGAGCATGGTGCATGGGGCTGCCATGCACGCTCATGCTCCCGCAATGCTCCCGACCCAAACGACGCCCCCCGCTCCGCCCGACTTCGCAAATCTATAGGCACGGTCCCCGTGGCCCTTGCTGCACAGGTGCCTGTGTAAAAACGGTGCAGGAATGTGGGGCACCTGAGCAGAGCATGGTGCATGGGGCTGCCATGCACACTCATGCTCCCGCCATGCTCCCAACCCAAACAAAGCCCCCCACCCAACCCGACTTCACAAACGTATAGGCACGGTCCCCGTGGCCCTTGCTGCACAGGCCCCTGCGTAAACATAAGTTAAGAATGTGGGGCACCGGAGCAGAGCATGGTGCATGGGGCTGCCATGCACGCTCATGCTCCCGCCATGCTCCCGACCCAAACGACGCCCCCCGCTCCGCCCGACTTCGCAAATCTATAGGCACGGTCCCCGTGGCCCTTGCTGCACAGGTGCCTGTGTAAAAACGGTGCAGGAATGTGGGGCACCTGAGCAGAGCATGGTGCATGGGGCTGCCATGCACACTCATGCTCCCGCCATGCTCCCGACCCAAACAATGCCCCCCGCCCCACCCGACTTCACAAACGTATAGGCACGGCCCCCGTGGCCCTTGCTGCACAGGCACCTGCGTAAACATAAGTTAAGAATGTGGGGCACCGGAGCAGAGCATGGTGCATGGGGCTGCCATGCACGCTCATGCTCCCGCAATGCTCCCGACCCAAACGACGCCCCCCGCTCCGCCCGACTTCACAATCGTATAGGCACGGTCCCCGTGGCCCTTGCTGCACAGGCACCTGCGTCAAAACGGGTCGGGAATGTGGGGCACCTGAGCAGAGCATGGTGCGTGGGGCTGTCATGCACGCTCATGCTCCCGCAATGCTCCCGACCCAAATGATGCCCCCTGCCCCACCCGACTTCACAAATGTATAGGCACGGCCCCCGTGGCCCTTGCTGCACAGGCGCCGGCGTCAAAACGGGTCGGGAATGTGGGGCACCAGAGCGGAGCATGGTGCATGGGGCTGCCATGCACGCTCATGCTCCCGCAATGCTCCCGACCCAAACGACGCCCCCCACCCGCCCGACTTCACAAACGTATTGGCACGGTCCCCGTGGCCCTTGCTGCACAGGTGCCTGTGTAAAAACGGTGCAGGAATGTGGGGCACCTGAGCAGAGCATGGTGCGTGGGGCTGTCATGCACGCTCATGCTCCCGCAATGCTCCCAACCCAAACAAAGCCCCCCACCCAACCCGACTTCACAAACGTATAGGCACGGTCCCCGTGGCCCTTGCTGCACAGGCACCTGCGTAAACATAAGTTAAGAATGTGGGGCACCGGAGCAGAGCATGGTGCATGGGGCTGCCATGCACGCTCATGCTCCCGCAATGCTCCCGACCCAAACGACGCCCCCTGCCCAACCCGACTTCACAAACGTATAGGCACGGCCCCCGTGGCCCTTGCTGCACAGGCACCTGCGTAAACATAAGTTAAGAATGTGGGGCACCGGAGCAGAGCATGGTGCATGGGGCTGCCATGCACGCTCATGCTCCCGCCATGCTCCCGACCCAAACGACGCCCCCCGCTCCGCCCGACTTCGCAAATCTATAGGCACGGTCCCCGTGGCCCTTGCTGCACAGGTGCCTGTGTAAAAACGGTGCAGGAATGTGGGGCACCTGAGCAGAGCATGGTGCATGGGGCTGCCATGCACACTCATGCTCCCGCCATGCTCCCGACCCAAACAATGCCCCCCGCCCCACCCGACTTCACAAACGTATAGGCACGGTCCCCGTGGCCCTTGCTGCACAGGCACCTGCGTCAAAACGGGTCGGGAATGTCGGGCACCGGAGCGGAGCATGGTGCATGGGGCTGCCATGCATGCTCATGCTCCCGCCATGCTCCTGACCCAAACGACGCCCCCTGCCCCACCCGACTTCACAAATGTATAGGCATGGTCCCCGTGGCCCTTGCTGCACAGGCACCTGCGTCAAAACGGGTCGGGAATGTGGGGCACCGGAGCAGAGCATGGTGCATGGGGCTGCCATGCATGCTCATGCTCCCGCCATGCTCCTGACCCAAACGACGCCCCCTGCCCCACCCGACTTCACAAACGTATAGGCACGGCCCCCGTGGCCCTTGCTGCACAGGTGCCGGCGTCAAAACGGTGCAGGAATGTGGGGCACCGGAGCGGAGCATGGTGCATGGGGCTGCCATGCACGCTCATGCTCCCGCCATGCTCCCGACCCAAACGACGCCCCCCGCTCCGCCCGACTTCACAAATCTATGGGCACGGTCCCCGTGGCCCTTGCTGCACAGGCACCTGCGTAAAAACGGTGCAGGAATGTGGGGCACCGGAGCGGAGCATGGTGCATGGGGCTGCCATGCACGCTCATGCTCCCGCCATGCTCCCGACCCAAACGACGCCCCCTGCTCTGCCCGACTTCACAAACGTATAGGCACGGTCCCCGTGGCCCTTGCTGCACAGGTGCCAGCGTCAAAACGGTGCAGGAATGTGGGGCACCGGAGTAGAGCATGGTGCATGGGGCTGCCATGCACGCTCATGCTCCCGCCATGCTCCCGACCCAAACGATGCCCCCCGCTCCGCCCGACTTCACAAACGTATAGGCACGGCCCCCGTGGCCCTTGCTGCACAGGTGCCTGTGTAAAAACGGTGCAGGAATGTGGGGCTCCGGAGCAGAGCATGGTGCATGAGGCTGCCATGCACGCTCATGCTCCCGCCATGCTCCTGACCCAAACGACGCCCCCAGCTCCGCCCGACTTCACAAATCTATGGGCACGGTCCCCGTGGCCCTTGCTGCACAGGCACCTGCGTAAAAACGGTGCAGGAATGTGGGGCACCGGAGCAGAGCATGGTGCATGGGGCTGCCATGCACGCTCATGC
This sequence comes from Chlamydomonas schloesseri, assembly GCA_016834595.1. Classification (NCBI taxonomy): domain Eukaryota; kingdom Viridiplantae; phylum Chlorophyta; class Chlorophyceae; order Chlamydomonadales; family Chlamydomonadaceae; genus Chlamydomonas; species Chlamydomonas schloesseri. Next base: position 209,703 of record JAEHOD010000109.1, on the reverse strand, counting down.
TCCCGCCATGCTCCCGACCCAAACGACGCCCCCCGCTCCGCCCGACTTCACAAACGTATAGGCACTGTCCCCGTGGCCCTTGCTGCACAGGCACCTGCGTAAAAACGGTGCAGGAATGTGGGGCACCAGAGTGGAGCATGGTGCATGGGGCTGCCATGCACGCTCATGCTCCCGCCATGCTCCCGACCCAAACGACGCCCCCCACCCCGCCCGACTTCACAAACGTATAGGCACGGTCCCCGTGGCCCTTGCTGCACAGGCACCTGTGTCAAAACGGGTCGGGAATCTGGGGCACCAGAGTGGAGCATGGTGCATGGGGCTGCCATGCACGCTCATGCTCCCGCCATGCTCCCAACCCAAACGACGCCCCCCACCCGCCCGACTTCACAAACGTATAGGCACGGCCCCCGTGGCCCTTGCTGCACAGGTGCCGGCGTCAAAACGGTGCAGGAATGTGGGGCACCGGAGCAGAGCATGGTGCATGGGGCTGCCATGCACGCTCATGCTCCCGCCATGCTCCCAACCCAAACGACGCCCCCCGCTCCGCCCGACTTCACAAACGTATAGGCACGGCCCCCGTGGCCCTTGCTGCACAGGCACCTGCGTAAAAACGGTGCAGGAATGTGGGGCACCAGAGCGGAGCATGGTGCATGGGGCTGTCATGCACGCTCATGCTCCCGCCATGCTCCCGACCCAAATGATGCCCCCTGCCCCACCCGACTTCACAAATGTATAGGCATGGTCCCCGTGGCCCTTGCTGCACAGGCACCTGCGTCAAAACGGGTCGGGAATGTGGGGCACCGGAGCGGAGCATGGTGCATGGGGCTGCCATGCATGCTCATGCTCCCGCCATGCTCCTGACCCAAACGACGCCCCCTGCCCCACCCGACTTCACAAACGTATAGGCACGGTCCCCGTGGCCCTTGCTGCACAGGCACCTGCGTAAAAACGGTGCAGGAATGTGGGGCACCGGAGCGGAGCATGGTGCATGGGGCTGCCATGCACGCTCATGCTCCCGCCATGCTCCCGACCCAAACGACGCCCCCTGCTCTGCCCGACTTCACAAACGTATAGGCACGGTCCCCGTGGCCCTTGCTGCACAGGTGCCAGCGTCAAAACGGTGCAGGAATGTGGGGCACCGGAGTAGAGCATGGTGCATGGGGCTGCCATGCACGCTCATGCTCCCGCCATGCTCCCGACCCAAACGATGCCCCCCGCTCCGCCCGACTTCACAAACGTATAGGCACGGCCCCCGTGGCCCTTGCTGCACAGGTGCCGGCGTCAAAACGGTGCAGGAATGTGGGGCTCCGGAGCAGAGCATGGTGCATGAGGCTGCCATGCACGCTCATGCTCCCGCCATGCTCCCGACCCAAACGACGCCCCCAGCTCCGCCCGACTTCGCAAATCTATAGGCACGGTCCCCGTGGCCCTTGCTGCACAGGCACCTGCGTAAAAACGGTGCAGGAATGTGGGGCACCGGAGCAGAGCATGGTGCATGGGGCTGCCATGCACGCTCATGCTCCCGCCATGCTCCCGACCCAAACGACGCCCCCCGCTCCGCCCGACTTCACAAACGTATAGGCACTGTCCCCGTGGCCCTTGCTGCACAGGCACCTGCGTAAAAACGGTGCAGGAATGTGGGGCACCAGAGTGGAGCATGGTGCATGGGCTGCCATGCACGCTCATGCTCCCGCCATGCTCCCGACCCAAACGACGCCCCCCACCCCGCCCGACTTCACAAACGTATAGGCACGGTCCCCGTGGCCCTTGCTGCACAGGCACCTGTGTCAAAACGGGTCGGGAATCTGGGGCACCAGAGTGGAGCATGGTGCATGGGGCTGCCATGCACGCTCATGCTCCCGCCATGCTCCCGACCCAAACGACGCCCCCCACCCGCCCGACTTCACAAACGTATAGGCACGGCCCCCGTGGCCCTTGCTGCACAGGTGCCGGCGTCAAAACGGTGCAGGAATGTGGGGCACCAGAGCGGAGCATGGTGCATGGGGCTGCCATGCACGCTCATGCTCCCGCCATGCTCCCGACCCAAATGACGCCCCCCGCTCCGCCCGACTTCACAAATCTATGGGCACGGTCCCCGTGGCCCTTGCTGCACAGGCACCTGCGTAAAAACGGTGCAGGAATGTGGGGCACCGGAGCAGAGCATGGTGCATGGGGCTGCCATGCACGCTCATGCTCCCGCCATGCTCCCGACCCAAACGACGCCCCCCGCTCCGCCCGACTTCACAAACGTATAGGCACTGTCCCCGTGGCCCTTGCTGCACAGGCACCTGCGTAAAAACGGTGCGGGAATCTGGGGCACCAGAGTGGAGCATGGTGCATGGGGCTGCCATGCACGCTCATGCTCCCGCCATGCTCCCGACCCAAACGACGCCCCCCACCCCGCCCGACTTCACAAACGTATAGGCACGGTCCCCGTGGCCCTTGCTGCACAGGCACCTGTGTCAAAACGGGTCGGGAATCTGGGGCACCAGAGTGGAGCATGGTGCATGGGGCTGCCATGCACACTCATGCTCCCGCCATGCTCCCGACCCAAACGACGCCCCCCACCCGCCCAACTTCACAAACGTATAGGCACGGCCCCCGTGGCCCTTGCTGCACAGGTGCCGGCGTCAAAACGGTGCAGGAATGTGGGGCACCGGAGCAGAGCATGGTGCATGGGGCTGCCATGCACGCTCATGCTCCCGCCATGCTCCCAACCCAAACGACGCCCCCCGCTCCGCCCGACTTCACAAACGTATAGGCACGGCCCCCGTGGCCCTTGCTGCACAGGCACCTGCGTAAAAACGGTGCAGGAATGTGGGGCACCAGAGCGGAGCATGGTGCATGGGGCTGCCATGCACGCTCATGCTCCCGCCATGCTCCCGACCCAAACGACGCCCCCCGCTCCGCCCGACTTCACAAACGTATAGGCACGGTCCCCGTGGCCCTTGCTGCACAGGCACCTGCGTAAAAACGGTGCAGGAATGTGGGGCACCGGAGCAGAGCATGGTGCATGGGGCTGCCATGCACGCTCATGCTTCCACCATGCTCCCAACCCAAACGACACCCCCCGCCCCACCCGACTTCACAAACGTATAGGCACGGCCCCCGTGGCCCTTGCTGCACAGGTGCCGGCGTCAAAACGGTGCAGGAATGTGGGGCACCTGAGCGGAGCATGGTGCATGGGGCTGCCATGCACGCTCATGCTCCCGCCATGCTCCCGACCCAAACGACGCCCCCCACCCGCCCGACTTCACAAACGTATAGGCACGGCCCCCGTGGCCCTTGCTGCACAGGCGCCGGCGTCAAAACGGGTCGGGAATGTGGGGCACCAGAGCGGAGCATGGTGCATGGGGCTGCCATGCACGCTCATGCTCCCGCCATGCTCCCGACCCAAACGACACCCCCCGCCCCACCCGACTTCACAAACGTATAGGCACAGTCCCCGTGGCCCTTGCTGCACAGGCACCTGCGTAAAAATGGGTTAAGAATGTGGGGCACCGGAGCAGAGCATGGTGCATGGGGCTGCCATGCACGCTCATGCTCCCGCCATGCTCCCGACCCAAACGACGCCCCCCGCTCCGCCCGACTTCACAAACGTATAGGCACGGTCCCCGTGGCCCTTGCTGCACAGGCGCCGGCGTAAAAACGGTGCAGGAATGTGGGGCACCGGAGCAGAGCATGGTGCATGGGGCTGCCATGCACGCTCATGCTCCCGCCATGCTCCCGACCCAAACGACGCCCCCCGCTCCGCCCGACTTCACAAACGTATAGGCACGGTCCCCGTGGCCCTTGCTGCACAGGCGCCTGTGTAAAAACGGTGCAGGAATGTGGGGCACCGGAGCAGAGCATGGTGCATGGGGCTGCCATGCACGCTCATGCTCCCGCCATGCTCCCAACCCAAACAATGCCCCCCACCCAACCCGACTTCACAAACGTATAGGCACGGTCCCCGTGGCCCTTGCTGCACAGGCGCCTGTGTAAAAACGATGCAGGAATGTGGGGCACCGGAGTGGAGCATGGTGCATGGGGCTGCCATGCACGCTCATGCTCCCGCCATGCTCCCGACCCAAACGACGCCCCCCGCTCCACCCGACTTCACAAACATATAGGCACGGTCCCCGTGGCCCTTGCTGCACAGGCGCCGGCGTCAAAACGGTGCAGGAATGTGGGGCACCAGAGTGGAGCATGGTGCATGGGGCTGCCATGCACGCTCATGCTCCCACCATGCTCCCGACCCAAACGACGCCCCCCACCCGCCCGACTTCACAAACGTATAGGCACGGCCCCCGTGGCCCTTGCTGCACAGGTGCCGGCGTCAAAACGGTGCAGGAATGTGGGGCACCAGAGCAGAGCATGGTGCATGGGGCTGCCATGCACGCTCATGCTCCCGCCATGCTCCCAACCCAAACGACGCCCCCCGCTCCGCCCGACTTCACAAACGTATAGGCACGGCCCCCGTGGCCCTTGCTGCACAGGCACCTGCGTAAAAACGGTGCAGGAATGTGGGGCACCTGAGCGGAGCATGGTGCATGGGGCTGCCATGCACGCTCATGCTCCCGCCATGCTCCCGACCCAAACGACGCCCCCCGCTCCGCCCGACTTCACAAACGTATAGGCACGGTCCCCGTGGCCCTTGCTGCACAGGCGCCTGTGTAAAAACGGTGCAGGAATGTGGGGCACCGGAGCAGAGCATGGTGCATGGGGCTGCCATGCACGCTCATGCTCCCGCCATGCTCCCAACCCAAACAATGCCCCCCACCCAACCCGACTTCACAAACGTATAGGCACGGTCCCCGTGGCCCTTGCTGCACAGGCGCCTGTGTAAAAACGGTGCATGAATGTGGGGCACCGGAGCAGAGCATGGTGCATGGGGCTGCCATGCACGCTCATGCTCCCGCCATGCTCCCGACCCAAACGACGCCCCCTGCCCCACCCAACTTCACAAATGTATAGGCACGGCCCCCGTGGCCCTTGCTGCACAGGCGCCGGCGTCAAAACGGGTCGGGAATGTGGGGCACCAGAGCGGAGCATGGTGCATGGGGCTGCCATGCACGCTCATGCTCCCGCCATGCTCCCGACCCAAACGACACCCCCCGCCCCACCCGACTTCACAAACGTATAGGCACAGTCCCCGTGGCCCTTGCTGCACAGGCACCTGCGTAAAAATGGGTTAAGAATGTGGGGCACCGGAGCAGAGCATGGTGCATGGGGCTGCCATGCACGCTCATGCTCCCGCCATGCTCCCGACCCAAACGACGCCCCCCGCTCCGCCCGACTTCACAAACGTATAGGCACGGTCCCCGTGGCCCTTGCTGCACAGGCGCCTGTGTAAAAACGGTGCATGAATGTGGGGCACCGGAGCAGAGCATGGTGCATGGGGCTGCCATGCACGCTCATGCTCCCGCCATGCTCCCGACCCAAACGACGCCCCCCGCTCCGCCCGACTTCACAAACGTATAGGCACGGTCCCCGTGGCCCTTGCTGCACAGGCGCCTGTGTAAAAACGGTGCAGGAATGTGGGGCACCGGAGCAGAGCATGGTGCATGGGGCTGCCATGCACGCTCATGCTCCCGCCATGCTCCCAACCCAAACAATGCCCCCCACCCAACCCGACTTCACAAACGTATAGGCACGGTCCCCGTGGCCCTTGCTGCACAGGCGCCTGTGTAAAAACGATGCAGGAATGTGGGGCACCGGAGTGGAGCATGGTGCATGGGGCTGCCATGCACGCTCATGCTCCCGCCATGCTCCCGACCCAAACGACGCCCCCCGCTCCGCCCGACTTCACAAACATTTAGGCACGGTCCCCGTGGCCCTTGCTGCACAGGCGCCGGCGTCAAAACGGTGCAGGAATGTGGGGCACCAGAGTGGAGCATGGTGCATGGGGCTGCCATGCACGCTCATGCTCCCACCATGCTCCCGACCCAAACGATGCCCCCCGCTCCGCCCGACTTCACAAACGTATAGGCACGGTCCCCGTGGCCCTTGCTGCACAGGTGCCTGTGTAAAAACGGTGCAGGAATGTGGGGCACCTGAGCGGAGCATGGTGCATGGGGCTGCCATGCACGCTCATGCTCCCGCCATGCTCCCGACCCAAACGACGCCCCCCGCTCCGCCCGACTTCACAAACATATAGGCACGGTCCCCGTGGCCCTTGCTGCACAGGCGCCTGTGTAAAAACGATGCAGGAATGTGGGGCACCAGAGCAGAGCATGGTGCATGGGGCTGCCATGCACGCTCATGCTCCCGCCATGCTCCCAACCCAAACGACGCCCCCCACCCAACCCGACTTCACAAACGTATAGGCACGGCCCCCGTGGCCCTTGCTGCACAGGCGCCGGCGTAAGAACGGGTCGGGAATGTGGGGCACCAGAGTGGAGCATGGTGCATGGGGCTGCCATGCATGCTCATGCTCCCGCCATGCTCCCAACCCAAACAATGCCCCCCGCTCCGCCCGACTTCACAAACGTATAGGCACGGTTCCCGTGGCCCTTGCTGCACAGGTGCCTGTGTAAAAACGGTGCAGGAATGTGGGGCACCAGAGTGGAGCATGGTGCATGGGGCTGCCATGCACGCTCATGCTCCCACCATGATCCCGACCCAAACGACGCCCCCCCGCTCCGCCCGACTTCACAAACGTATAGGCACGGTCCCCGTGGCCCTTGCTGCACAGGTGCCTGTGTAAAAACGGTGCAGGAATGTGGGGCACCGGAGTAGAGCATGGTGCATGGGGCTGCCATGCACACTCATGCTCCCGCCATGCTCCCGACCCAAACAATGCCCCCCGCTCCACCTGAATTCACAAACATATAGGCACGGTCCCCGTGGCCCTTGCTGCACAGGCGCCGGCGTCAAAACGGGTAAGGAATGTGGGGCACCAGAGCAGAGCATGGTGCATGGGGCTGCCATGCATGCTCATGCTCCCGCCATGCTCCCGACCCAAACGACGCCCCCCGCTCCGCCGGACTTCACAAATCTATAGGCACGGTCCCCGTGGCCCTTGCTGCACAGGCACCTGCGTCAAAACGGTGCAGGAATGTGGGGCACCGGAGTGGAGCATGGTGCATGGGGCTGCCATGCACGCTCATGCTCCCGCCATGCTCCCGACCCAAACGACGCCCCCCTGCCCCACCCGACTTCACAAACGTATAGGCACGGCCCCCGTGGCCCTTGCTGTACAGGTGCCTGTGTAAAAACGGTGCAGGAATGTGGGGCACCTGAGCGGAGCATGGTGCATGGGGCTGCCATGCACGCTCATGCTCCCGCCATGCTCCCAAAACAAACGACGCCCCCCGCTCCGCCCGACTTCACAAACGTATAGGCACGGCCCCCGTGGCCCTTGCTGCACAGGTGCCGGCGTCAAAACGGTGCAGGAATGTGGGGCACCGGAGTAGAGCATGGTGCATGGGGCTGCCATGCACACTCATGCTCCCGCCATGCTCCCGACCCAAACGACGCCCCCCGCTCCGCCCGACTTCACAAACGTATAGGCACGGTCCCCGTGGCCCTTGCTGCACAGGCGCCTGTGTAAAAACGGTGCAGGAATGTGGGGCACCGGAGCAGAGCATGGTGCATGGGGCTGCCATGCACGCTCATGCTCCCGCCATGCTCCCGACCCAAACAATGCCCCCCGCTCCGCCCGACTTCACAAACGTATAGGCACGGTTCCCATGGCCCTTGCTGCACAGGTGCCGGCGTCAAAACGGTGCAGGAATGTGGGGCACCGGAGTAGAGCATGGTGCATGGGGCTGCCATGCACACTCATGCTCCCGCCATGCTCCCGACCCAAATGACGCCCCCCGCTCCGCCCGACTTCACAAACGTATAGGCACGGTCCCCGTGGCCCTTGCTGCACAGGCACCTGCGTCAAAACGGGTCGGGATTGTGGGGCACCGGAGCAGAGCATGGTGCATGGGGCTGCCATGCACGCTCATGCTCCCGCCATGCTCCCAAAACAAACGACGCCCCCCACTCCACCCGACTTCACAAACGTATAGGCACGGTCCCCGTGGCCCTTGCTGCACAGGCACCTGCGTCAAAACGGGTCGGGATTGTGGGGCACCGGAGCAGAGCATGGTGCATGGGGCTGCCATGCACGCTCATGCTCCCGCCATGCTCCCGACCGAAATGACGCCCCCCGCTCCGCCCGACTTCACAAACGTATAGGCACGGTCCCCGTGGCCCTTGCTGCACAGGCACCTGCGTCAAAACGGGTCGGTATTGTGGGGCACCGGAGCAGAGCATGGTGCATGGGGCTGCCATGCACGCTCATGCTCCCGCCATGCTCCCAAAACAAACGACGCCCCCCACTCCGCCCGACTTCACAAACGTATAGGCACGGTCCCCGTGGCCCTTGCTGCACAGGCACCTGCGTCAAAACGGGTCGGGATTGTGGGGCACCGGAGCAGAGCATGGTGCATGGGGCTGCCATGCACGCTCATGCTCCCGCCATGCTCCCAAAACAAACGACGCCCCCCGCTCCGCCCGACTTCACAAACGTATAGGCACGGTTCCCGTGGCCCTTGCTGCACAGGCACCTGTGTAAAAACGGTGCAGGAATGTGGGGCACCTGAGCGGAGCATGGTGCATGGGGCTGCCATGCACGCTCATGCTCCCGCCATGCTCCCGACCCAAACAATGCCCCCCGCTCCACCTGAATTCACAAACGTATAGGCACGGTCCCCGTGGCCCTTGCTGCACAGGTGCCGGCGTCAAAACGGGTCGGGAATGTGGGGCACCGGAGCAGAGCATGGTGCATGGGGCTGCCATGCACGCTCATGCTCCCGCCATGCTCCCAAAACAAACGACGCCCCCCGCCCCACCCGACTTCACAAACGTATAGGCACTGTCCCCGTGGCCCTTGCTGCACAGGCGCCTGTGTAAAAACGGTGCAGGAATGTGGGGCACCTGAGCGGAGCATGGTGCATGGGGCTGCCATGCACGCTCATGCTCCCGCCATGCTCCCGACCCAAACAATGCCCCCCGCTCCACCTGAATTCACAAACGTATAGGCACGGTTCCCGTGGCCCTTGCTGCACAGGTGCCGGCGTCAAAACGGTGCAGGAATGTGGGGCACCTGAGCGGAGCATGGTGCATGGGGCTGCCATGCACGCTCATGCTCCCGCCATGCTCCCGACCCAAACAATGCCCCCCGCTCCACCTGAATTCACAAACGTATAGGCACGGTTCCCGTGGCCCTTGCTGCACAGGTGCCGGCGTCAAAACGGTGCAGGAATGTGGGGCACCTGAGCGGAGCATGGTGCATGGGGCTGCCATGCACGCTCATGCTCCCGCCATGCTCCCGACCCAAACGACGCCCCCCGCTCCGCCCGACTTCACAAATGTATAGGCACGGTCCCCGTGGCCCTTGCTGCACAGGTGCCGGCGTCAAAACGGTGCAGGAATGTGGGGCACCGGAGTAGAGCATGGTGCATGGGGCTGCCATGCATGCTCATGCTCCCGCCATGCTCCCGACCCAAACGACGCCCCCCGCTCCGCCCGACTTCACAAACGTATAGGCACGGTACCCGTGGCCCTTGCTGCACAGGTGCCGGCGTCAAAACGGTGCAGGAATGTGGGGCACCGGAGTAGAGCATGGTGCATGGGGCTGCCATGCACGCTCATGCTCCCGCCATGCTCCCAACCCAAATGACGCCCCCCTGCCCCACCCGACTTCACAAACGTATAGGCACGGTCCCCGTGGCCCTTGCTGCACAGGTGCCGGCGTCAAAACGGTGCAGGAATGTGGGGCACCGGAGCAGAGCATGGTGCATGGGGCTGCCATGCACGCTCATGCTCCCGCCATGCTCCCAAAACAAACGACACCCCCCGCCCCACCCGACTTCACAAACGTATAGGCACGGTCCCCGTGGCCCTTGCTGCACAGGCGCCTGTGTAAAAACGGTGCAGGAATGTGGGGCACCTGAGCGGAGCATGGTGCATGGGGCTGCCATGCACGCTCATGCTCCCGCCATGCTCCCGACCCAAACAACGCCCCCAGCTCCACCTGACTTCACAAACGTATAGGCACGGTTCCCGTGGCCCTTGCTGCACAGGTGCCGGCGTCAAAACGGTGCAGGAATGTGGGGCACCTGAGCGGAGCATGGTGCATGGGGCTGCCATGCACGCTCATGCTCCCGCCATGCTCCCGACCCAAACGACGCCCCCCGCTCCGCCCGACTTCACAAACGTATAGGCACGGTTCCCGTGGCCCTTGCTGCACAGGTGCCGGCGTCAAAACGGTGCAGGAATGTGGGGCACCGGAGTGGAGCATGGTGCATGGGGCGGCCATGCACGCTCATGCTCCCGCCATGCTCCCGACCCAAATGACGCCCCCCACTCCACCCGACTTCACAAACGTATAGGCACGGTCCCCGTGGCCCTTGCTGCACAGGCACCTGCGTCAAAACGGGTCGGGAATGTGGGGCACCGGAGCAGAGCATGGTGCATGGGGCTGCCATGCACGCTCATGCTCCCGCCATGCTCCCGGCCCAAACGACGCCCCCCTGCCCCACCCGACTTCACAAACGTATAGGCACGGTTCCCGTGGCCCTTGCTGCACAGGTGCCTGTGTAAAAACGGTGCAGGAATGTGGGGCACCGGAGCGGAGCATGGTGCATGGGGCTGCCATGCACGCTCATGCTCCCGCCATGCTCCCGACCCAAACGACGCCCCCCGCCCCACCCGACTTCACAAACGTATAGGCACGGTCCCCGTGGCCCTTGCTGCACAGGTGCCGGCGTCAAAACGGTGCAGGAATGTGGGGCACCGGAGTAGAGCATGGTGCATGGGGCTGCCATGCACGCTCATGCTTCCACCATGCTCCCAACCCAAACGACACCCCCCGCCCCACCCGACTTCACAAACGTATAGGCACGGTCCCCGTGGCCCTTGCTGCACAGGCACCTTCGTAAAAATGGGTTAAGAATGTGGGGCACCGGAGCAGAGCATGGTGCATGGGGCTGCCATGCACGCTCATGCTCCCGCCATGCTCCCGGCCCAAACGATGCCCCCCTGCCCCACCCGACTTCACAAATCTATAGGCACGGTCCCCGTGGCCCTTGCTGCACAGGCGCCTGTGTAAAAACGATGCAGGAATGTGGGGCACCAGAGTGGAGCATGGTGCATGGGGCTGCCATGCACGCTCATGCTCCCGCCATGCTCCCGACCCAAACGACGCCCCCCACCCAACCCGACTTCACAAACGTATAGGCACGGCCCCCGTGGCCCTTGCTGCACAGGCGCCGGCGTCAAAACGGTGCAGGAATGTGGGGCACCGGAGCAGAGCATGGTGCATGGGGCTGCCATGCACGCTCATGCTCCCGCCATGCTCCCAACCCAAACAATGCCCCCCACCCAACCCGACTTCACAAACGTATAGGCACGGTCCCCGTGGCCCTTGCTGCACAGGTGCCTGTGTAAAAATGGGTTAAGAATGTGGGGCACCGGAGCAGAGCATGGTGCATGGGGCTGCCATGCACGCTCATGCTCCCGCCATGCTCCCGACCCAAACGACACCCCCCGCTCCGCCCGACTTCACAAACATATAGGCACGGTCCCCGTGGCCCTTGCTGCACAGGCGCCGGCGTCAAAACGGTGCAGGAATGTGGGGCACCAGAGTGGAGCATGGTGCATGGGGCTGCCATGCACGCTCATGCTCCCACCATGCTCCCGACCCAAACGATGCCCCCCGCTCCGCCCGACTTCACAAACGTATAGGCACGGCCCCCGTGGCCCTTGCTGCACAGGTGCCGGCGTCAAAACGGTGCAGGAATGTGGGGCACCTGAGCGGAGCATGGTGCATGGGGCTGCCATGCACGCTCATGCTCCCGCCATGCTCCCAACCCAAACAATGCCCCCCACCCAACCCGACTTCACAAACGTATAGGCACGGTCCCCGTGGCCCTTGCTGCACAGGCGCCGGCGTCAAAACGGTGCAGGAATGTGGGGCACCAGAGCAGAGCATGGTGCATGGGGCTGCCATGCACGCTCATGCTCCCGCCATGCTCCCGACCCAAACGACGCCCCCCGCTCCGCCCGACTTCACAAACATATAGGCACGGTCCCCGTGGCCCTTGCTGCACAGGCGCCGGCGTCAAAACGGGTAAGGAATGTGGGGCACCAGAGCAGAGCATGGTGCATGGGGCTGCCATGCATGCTCATGCTCCCGCCATGCTCCCGACCCAAACAACGCCCCCCGCTCCGCCGGACTTCACAAATCTATAGGCACGGTCCCCGTGGCCCTTGCTGCACAGGCACCTGCGTAAGAACGGTGCAGGAATGTGGGGCACCAGAGTGGAGCATGGTGCATGGGGCTGCCATGCACGCTCATGCTCCCGCCATGCTCCCGACCCAAACGACGCCCCCCACCCCGCCCGACTTCACAAACGTATAGGCACGGTCCCCGTGGCCCTTGCTGCACAGGCGCCGGCGTCAAAACGGTGCAGGAATGTGGGGCACCAGAGTGGAGCATGGTGCATGGGGCTGCCATGCACGCTCATGCTCCCGCCATGCTCCCGACCCAAACGACGCCCCCTGCCCCACCCGACTTCACAAACGTATAGGCACGGTCCCCGTGGCCCTTGCTGCACAGGCGCCTGTGTAAAAACGGTGCAGGAATGTGGGGCACCAGAGTGGAGCATGGTGCATGGGGCTGCCATGCACGCTCATGCTCCCGCCATGCTCCCGACCCAAACGACGCCCCCCGCTCCGCCGGACTTCACAAATCTATAGGCACGGTCCCCGTGGCCCTTGCTGCACAGGCACCTGCGTAAGAACGGTGCAGGAATGTGGGGCACCAGAGTGGAGCATGGTGCATGGGGCTGCCATGCACGCTCATGCTCCCGCCATGCTCCCGACCCAAACGACGCCCCCCACCCCGCCCGACTTCACAAACGTATAGGCACGGTCCCCGTGGCCCTTGCTGCACAGGTGCCGGCGTCAAAACGGTGCAGGAATGTGGGGCACCAGAGTGGAGCATGGTGCATGGGGCTGCCATGCACGCTCATGCTCCCGCCATGCTCCTGACCCAAACGACGCCCCCTGCCCCACCCGACTTCACAAACGTATAGGCACGGTACCCGTGGCCCTTGCTGCACAGGCGCCTGTGTAAAAACGGTGCAGGAATGTGGGGCACCGGAGCGGAGCATGGTGCATGGGGCTGCCATGCACGCTCATGCTCCCGCCATGCTCCCGACCCAAACGACGCCCCCCGCTCCGCCCGACTTCACAAACGTATAGGCACGGCCCCCGTGGCCCTTGCTGCACAGGTGCCGGCGTTAAAACGGTGCAGGAATGTGGGGCACCGGAGTAGAGCATGGTGCATGGGGCTGCCATGCACGCTCATGCTTCCACCATGCTCCCAACCCAAACGACACCCCCCGCCCCACCCGACTTCACAAACGTATAGGCACGGTCCCCGTGGCCCTTGGTGCACAGGCACCTGCGTAAAAATGGGTTAAGAATGTGGGGCACCTGAGCGGAGCATGGTGCATGGGGCTGCCATGCACGCTCATGCTCCCGCCATGCTCCCGACCCAAACGACGCCCCCCGCTCCGCCCGACTTCACAAACGTATAGGCACGGTTCCCGTGGCCCTTGCTGCACAGGCGCCTGTGTAAAAACGATGCAGGAATGTGGGGCACCAGAGCGGAGCATGGTGCATGGGGCTGCCATGCACGCTCATGCTCCCGCCATGCTCCCGACCCAAACGACGCCCCCCACCCAACCCGACTTCACAAACGTATAGGCACGGTCCCCGTGGCCCTTGCTGCACAGGCGCCTGTGTAAAAACGGTGCAGGAATGTGGGGCACCAGAGTGGAGCATGGTGCATGGGGCTGCCATGCACGCTCATGCTCCCGCCATGTTCCCAACCCAAACAATGCCCCCCACCCAACCCGACTTCACAAACGTATAGGCACGGTCCCCGTGGCCCTTGCTGCACAGGCGCCTGTGTAAAAACGGTGCAGGAATGTGGGGCACCAGAGCGGAGCATGGTGCATGGGGCTGCCATGCACGCTCATGCTCCCGCCATGCTCCCAACCCAAACGACGCCCCCCGCTCCGCCCGACTTCACAAACGTATAGGCACGGTTCCCGTGGCCCTTGCTGCACAGGCGCCGGCGTAAGAAGGGGTAGGAATGTGGGGCACCAGAGTGGAGCATGGTGCATGGGGCTGCCATGCACGCTCATGCTCCCGCCATGCTCCCAACCCAAACAATGCCCCCCACCCAACCCGACTTCACAAACGTATAGGCACGGTCCCCGTGGCCCTTGCTGCACAGGCGCCTGTGTAAAAACGGTGCAGGAATGTGGGGCACCAGAGCGGAGCATGGTGCATGGGGCTGCCATGCACGCTCATGCTCCCGCCATGCTCCCAACCCAAACGACGCCCCCCGCTCCGCCCGACTTCACAAACGTATAGGCACGGTTCCCGTGGCCCTTGCTGCACAGGTGCCGGCGTCAAAACGGTGCAGGAATGTGGGGCACCAGAGTGGAGCATGGTGCATGGGGCTGCCATGCACGCTCATGCTCCCACCATGCTCCCAACCCAAACGACACCCCATGCCCCACCCGACTTCACAAACGTATAGGCACGGCCCCCGTGGCCCTTGCTGCACAGGCGCCTGCGTAAAAATGGGTTAAGAATGTGGGGCACCTGAGCAGAGCATGGTGCATGGGGCTGCCATGCACGCTCATGCTCCCGCCATGCTCCCGACCCAAACGATGCCCCCAGCTCCACCTGACTTCACAAACGTATAGGCACGGTTCCCGTGGCCCTTGCTGCACAGGTGCCTGTGTAGCCTGTGTAAAAACGGTGCAGGAATGTGGGGCACCGGAGTGGAGCATGGTGCATGGGGCTGCCATGCACGCTCATGCTCCCGCCATGCTCCCGACCCAAATGACGCCCCCCACTCCACCCGACTTCACAAACGTATAGGCACGGTCCCCGTGGCCCTTGCTGCACAGGCACCTGCGTCAAAACGGGTCGGGAATGTGGGGCACCGGAGCAGAGCTTGGTGCATGGGGCTGCCATGCACGCTCATGCTCCCGCCATGCTCCCAAAACAAACGACGCCCCCCGCCCCACCCGACTTCACAAACGTATAGGCACGGTCCCCGTGGCCCTTGCTGCACAGGTGCCTGCGTGAAAACGGTGCAGGAGTTAGCCTTAGCCTTAGCCTTAGCAGTCACCAGCCTTAACAATTAGGGTTGTTTGCGTTTTTCGGAATCCGCTTTCTTCAACCAAGGCTTCTTTTCCCAATCCAGTGAGTTACATTAATATAGAGAGTGTCAGGCATTTATATAGATGCTTAACATCAGTGAATGGTGAAGGACAGTAGGAAAGCAAACGTTCCCTTATTTGTGGCGTTAATGACCTCACAGATGATATCATAAGTAATGAGTTGCGCATACATGTATACATAAAATAAAATGAAGGAACACGTCTGTTTCAAGAACATCTGATCATTTACTTGCTGTAGTCATAAAATGCACTGGCGGCGACCAAGCACCATACTGCGTCAGAGCCTGTGCCTCCTCTTGGTCCGCCAGGGACAGGGGAACTGGGCGACTGCTGCTTCTTGGCGGCCTGAATCTGAACGCTGCTATAGCTCAACACCAACTCTGCAGTGGTGGAAGCGGTGGAGCCTGGTGCCATTGAGGACCAAGATGCTGGCGCCCACATTGGCACTGTGGCTGGTGCTGCTGTCGGCACCACTGTTGCCGCTGCCGGCAGCCGAGCTGCTGCCAGCCGCACTGCTGCTGCTGATGACACAGGGGCAGGCATCTGATGGAACAGTTGAGGCACGGCGGTGGCACTGCGTGCAGATAATCACAGCTGGGTGTAACCGGGCGCACCAGCGTCCAGCCCTCCGGTAAGGTCTACCAACACTGTAGACGCCGGTGTGGCTAAGACGGCCCACCATGCCGTCAACTCAAAGCCCTGGTCTACCACACAGGTGATGAGCACCTCATCAGCGTCCCCCACCACAGCGCTTGCCCCGCCCCTGCTTCAGCTGGAGGAGCCCACACCGTGGCTGAACGGGAAGCATGGTGCAGCTGTGCTGGGCGCTCCATCTATGGCGCCAAATTGCAGAGCATTTGCACGGCTGGCTGGCTCAGCTGTCGCTGTGGCCGTGCTGAACCAGGAACACTGCTGTCGCTGCTGCTGTGTGGCCACAGATGCAGTGCACAGTACTATTCCACATCACTGGATGAGGTATCAGAAGTCACATCACACACATACCTTTACCTTTACATCTGTGGAGATGCGGTGGGGGGAGGGAATGGCCGTGGGCGGCGGGCGCTGGTGTTGTGGCTATGTCCAGATCGGGCATAGGAATGATGCATGCATGTGTCACCGCGCCGTGTGCACCCGTGGAGCAAACAGCAAATCAGCATGCCGCCTAGCCCCATGGGAGGCATACATAGCGAGCATGTATCCCTCTGCCTCCCTCATCTCACCTATCGAGGGTGTGCGGCCGGGCGCCCGGGTCAGCCCCGCTCACTGGGCCATGCGGCCTGGCGTGAGGAGCCAAGTTGCACACAAAGCCGGCGCGGTGTTGCCGGGCTGTTGATATCAGTAAAGGTAGCTATTTGGGATAACACCGCGCTCTCTTATGGTCCCTCGTGGGCCGAAAGCAGGGTGCCCCGGTGGGAGAGTAGGAATATCATGATGGGGCTGAGTTTCACCAAACTAGATTAAAATAATTGGAACAGTCTAAATGCCTTCAGTGCTGTGAACTTAAAATACGCAGAGTCACGAGATGCCGGACAGGTCATGCAGTGACGTCCTGGAGGGGCATAAACAGCTCTGCTCACCCTCTTCTCATGCTGCTTGCGAGACACGACATCAACATCGGGTGGTGTGCTTACGCTTTCGTTTCGCAAATTAGAGCATGTCCGTAAACAGCGGGGTGGCGGCAGGGCTGGCCGGTTGCACGGTGCTGCTGCTGGCAGCGGGCGCACCCTTGCTGACGGTACGCTCGCCTCAACTAGCGCCTACAACGTTGCGGCAGTTTCGTGGGGCGACCCAGGGCTATTACCTTAAAGATATTGAGCTTTATTTGGTCATTTTGGCCGATTTCTGAGCTTTACGGCTGGCCCTTAAAGCTCAGATTTTAGCTTTGTTACGCGTCCACGGAGGCGGGGAAAGCTTGGCCCCGGTGGGGTTGGGGGCCACAGAACCATCAGACGCCAGTGTTTTCAGCTGTTCCGGGGCCCAAACAGCTGCGTGTCAGCGTATGCGACGATTCCCTGACCACTTGATGCCCCACTGACCATCAGAAAGCCTATCCACAAATGCCCGGGAGTCCGCCCAAGTCCGCCCCTGAGCTAACTTCTGGGCATTTTAGCTTGCTAAAGCTCAGGCTGAGCTTTCCCCCCAAAACAAGATAAGAGCCCTGGGGCGACCTAACCTACGACTTCACGGCCTGGCCTGCACTCCTCGAGTGCGTGCGCGCCTCGTCCCGCTGATCGCCGACACGCTGCTGTTGGAGGGCAGAGCGTTTCCCTTCCGCTGGCCCAACGGCTGGCGACAGCTTGTGGCCCTGCTCAAGACCGGGGCTCCAGACATGGGCATCACCGCAGCACAGCTGCAGCTCGACGGCAACTGGCATATATATGGCGCAGGAGCAGGTGCTGGATCAATGCCTGGGCCCCATCGTGTCCGGCATCTGCACCCAGATTGCCACTGCCTACACGCAGAGGCAGGCGGTCAACATCACAACCCTGATTGGACAGGCGGGGGCAATGCAGGCGGAGGCGGCGCAGCAGCAGCTGCAGTAGTAGCAGCAGCTGCTGCTGGGGGGCGCAGATAGTAACATGTAGGCTGGAGTGCTGGCGCCTGGGATTATCGTAGATTGGGGGTGGAGATATAGTGTGTGAATGCGAAACACGGAGGACCGTGAGTGTCTGTGCATGTGATACCGCAGTAGTCATTGTTGCCTTGCCAGCGTAGTCAGTACTAGCTCACAAAGGTCTCCGGTGTTAGTTCTTTGTGAAAGCGTGACATGGAGATAGTGTGGGATGAACCGATCTGCTTCTGACTCTGGCTGTGAGAACAGCTGGCTGGTGGCACATGTGCAGGTGGCAATATTTAGGCTGAAGTGGTAGCGCCCAAAGTTTAGATTGTGGAGAGAGTAAGATGGGCCGGTCCTCTAGCTAATCTCTGGGTCAGGCACCAAAGGCCAGAGGACAGCGGCCCCAGTGGTCGTGCAATAGACTGGGTGGGCTTGGGTTGGGCTTAGTCTTAGTAGCACCCTCGCTTTGGGTGGGGTTCCCACGCCTGCCCTGCTGCAAGAGCCGTGGTGAGGACGGCGTAAAGTTGCCGTAAAGCCCTAAGGCCGATAGGCCCTGTTGGCCTAACACCTCCATGGGCAAGAAGCGATGCATGCTTCAAGCGGAGGCTGGCGAATAGCTCCTTTGCCTCCGCCGGGGTGCCCTGGCCCTCCCAAAGTTCACGGCTCAACGCCAAAAGCACGGGCCAGGATACGGGGAGTGTGAGTGAGCGAGGAGCAAGGGTGAGGTTTTTGTGGGCAGATGTTGATGTTGTTTCCGCAGGGGGGGGCCAGCCCCCCTGCACCCCCCGGAAAGGGACAAGGGGGCGCCGCCCCCCTGTCGAACCCCCCCCCCCCCGCTCGGCCACACAAAGCGACGTATAGCACTCATTCACCAGGGATAGAGGGGTGTACGGGGTAGCTAGGTGGGACGAATTGATGGGACGGCATGACCACAGGCGTAACACCATTGTGGTATGCATGCTGAGGACGTGCAAGTATATATGCCGGGCTTGAAACCTCTGCACTGATCGTCCAGGCACCAGGAATGAATGACTGCAATAAATGCTTGCACAAGCAAGCAGCGCTAGGAAGCAGAGTGCAGCGACATTCCCGCTGATGAGTAAGTTGTTGCACGCCAGGAGCCCCGACATGCCACATTTTATAAAATTCAGCCCTGTTTCAAGTTATCTTCAGATGGCCAAGCAGGGATGGCAGTTGGCTGCACTCTTTGGAGCAGTGGTTGCGCCATGACGGTGTTTACACTGTAGCCTCCTTGTCACCCACAATCATATAGGTATTATGAGAGTGTAGGGGTTCATCCTGAATTGCAGGCCAGCAGGTCACACCCGGGCCAAAATCAGCAGCTAGGGACCGGCCGTAGCCCTCCTCTTGCAGCAGTCTCAGGAAAGGCAGAGGCAGCATGGATCTGAGGAACAGCCTGACAAGCACACTGATTGCCATCAATCTAGTTTGCTTCATCTTCTGTTCCTTTTGTTATGTATCACCAGGCGCAATATATACATGTCATTACAGATAGTTGTCGAGGCTGTGAAGCAGATTGTTGGTGTATAGTGGCTCAGTAGGAGCTGCTACACAACACCTTTCCCTCTCATGACTCCCCATGGTAGTCAATCACACACATGCATGCACACACATGCTGCCCTGCATCACTCTAGGGCCCACAATGCTTAGCTACTTGGCACCCGCTACATTTACCAAACCTTTATCATGACTTCATTCCACATCTTTGCAAGCCTAAAATGGCTTGTCCTGAATCCAAGGGCAGCTCATCTTGTTGAAGTCTTCTCGCTCATAGTCACGGTACAGCTGCTCCCGTGGTCCAACTTTTGCAGTGAGCTGCAGGACATTTGGAATGATCAGCACTCGTGGCTTCTGGTTCCCAGCAGGCACTGCAGGTACAGCTGATGCACCCAGCTTTTCAGCTATCTTTGGGTGTAACAGGCCTGTGCCAGGACCTCCATGCTGTGTCATCAGTGCTTTTGCAAGCTCGTCTGAGTCCCATGTCTGTGACAGCTGCTCAGCTGCCACAGTTGAGACTGGATGTTCTGCAGCCTTGTCTTTGATGAAGTTCAGAAGGTGGTCATACTCAGGTGAGTACAAACCGCCAGCAAAGTACCTATAATAAATTTTTAGTTGCCAAAGGTCTGCATGTCAGGACATGCAGCACACTGCAGCACTTACCATCGCACAGCAACACAACCATACATCAGGTAGCCACCAAGCATGCAGCGGAGATTGTTGAAGCCCTGGCCCTTGTGAGCATAGGGAATGCACTGTCTCTGCATCATGTGGTAGTTGGACATCAGGACGTGAGCCAGTGAAGGTGTAACTTACCCTGTACTTCATGTCAATTTCTAGTGGCAGGCGGTTGTTGCGCTCTCCCCCCAACCAGGTGAGATTGCAGCGTGGTGCAGGGTACACTTTCCATGGCCAGCCGTGTCAAGGCCTACATGCCACAAGGGTCAAGGTCAGAACTAAATCTGCCTATCTTGCCTATCCAAAGATTCCTTGCCACACCTTGGTTGCTTTGTCCCACTCATCATATGATGCCCATTCTCTATTTTCAACCTCAGGTGCATATGCCAGCACATCAGGAATCTGTCATCAGTAGCCATGTTAGGTTTGGTTACAATAGTTACATGTACAAACACCTCTGACTTACTGGGGCATGTGCAGTGCTTGCAAAGAACACACCACCACGAGGATGTAACCTATGCGATAGTTCCCAGTTCCAGAGGTCATTAGCCATCTGCACATGTGTGGAGCATGAAAATTTGAGACCAAGCATAGTGTATGTCCAAAAGGCATGAATGGTGCTGCTTCTTACCCTGACAAGGAGCTTGCCACCTATTCCACCTGGGCAATGGTAGAAGTGGACCAGTGTGTATGGTGAGTTGCCAGTCTTGTTTGCACCCTCATACAGTGCAGGGCTCCAGTAGCCACTGTACATTGTTATGGGAGATTATGGTATTATTGTGTTGGCACATGGCATGCCAGACACTGGTGCAACCACACCTGGTACCATCTTGGCCAAACGAAATTGCAATCCAGTCAGGCCAGTACCGTAGTGTTACGCTCGATTGGTGATTTTGGAATTGGTGATGGCCATTTTGGGGTCTGGGATTAGGCACCCGGCACCGATTTGGTGATGGCTTCTATGGGAGAGCCAGTCCCCAGGACCCCCATACCCTAGTCCACATTGTTCTCTGCCACCGAATTGGTGATTTTCACCAATCCGGTGTCACCAATCGAGCGTAACAGTACGGTAGGCAAAGAGCTCTCTGTTGGCTGCATTAACAGTAGCCTGTGGTGTTGACAGATTCAGAATTAGTACGCAGAATCCAGGCATCACATGTCCAACACATATAATGTCACACCTGAGATGCATCTTCAGGATCACCCCATATGGGCATCCCATCTGACTGCAATGACAGAGAGATCAGACCAACAGTCAGATACCATATTAGGTTGTGACAGCCCAACACATGACATCCTAACATGGACATTGTGACAATATGACATTACATATGCATACCACGCAAAAATGACCCAAACACGCATAAAGTATACATATGTAATGACCATGGGCAGAATGGCAAGCTGTGGGGTGGTGGTGTGGCTTGGGGTGGGCAGAAGCCAATGACAATCCAATTCAGACACAGCGGTGGTGAATCCACCTTGAGTCCACCAGAAGTTGGCGCACAGTTGTGCTTCTAGCATACAACTCAAGTATTCCCACAACCCCTTCATTATGATTGTGGGTTACAAGAAGGGGACAATTATTATGGCTGCGAAAATACAGAGGGGACAACCCAAGTGTGCAAGCACACAAGGGCCATCAGAAGCTGCTGCAAACCCTCCCGCCACCATGATCCGTGTGACTCCACGCACAGCAAATCCTAGCCAAGCCGTAACCCGCCAGAACCCCACCGATTGCATTGCTGCCACAATTCCAAGAGCGTGATTACCGCACATTAATATGCTGCCAAGGTTTATTGATTATTTCAGTCAAAACCGACCCGGGTTGATTTAGGTAGAGCAATGCTAATGCCACGGAGGCACATTCATCAAGAAGACAGAGTGTTCATCAAGAAGACAGAGCAAAACAGCCATTCCTAAGAGCCGTATCACCTCACAAATTGCTACCCAGCTAAATTAAAGAATTCCCTGTATTGTAGCATTTTCCCAGAGGGCAACACATGACCCACAAAATTTGCAAGAGAGTTTTCCTGCTGAAAAGCCATGAAGCTAATAATTGATGGAAGGGCATAAAATATACTTAATCAAATACCGGTATACCATGTTGCCTGTACAGCGTGCTCTGTGGGGGTGCCTTTTTACGCATTTTTGAACGTGTCATCACTTCTAGATTTTGAGTGCATCACAGTTTACATCATAATTGTGCTATGTGTGGCATGCGCTGTCTGCAGCTTATAGCCTGTCCCCCACATGGGAATGATGTAAGGGGTCAAAGGGCACATCAGTTCTGACAGGTTTTGCAATGCATAACAGCCCCCAGACCTTTGAGGATACACATGGCTGCCCGCATCTAATGTGTCCATGCCTGTTCTATATCGTAAACTAGCTCATAGCTCGCTTGGTGTCAGGTCGGTGTGTTCTGCCCTGCTTGACATTGTTGGGCAAGGTCGCCAGGTTGACTGCAGAACTAGTCCGCTGGCGATATGCATGTATGCCTGTATTGATTGACGTCGTCTAAGCTACATAAAAAGGACGACTAATATGATCCCAGGCTTTACAGTGTGACTCTGGTTAAAGCATGCCTCCACCCCTCCTGTCAGTCCCAACAAATTGCACCCCCTCACCAAGATATGTCCGGCTGCCTTGAATACACAGCTCTGATGGCAGCTATTAACGGCTATGCCCTGTATGATACCTAAAGTCCCTGTAGTGCTAGAATTCTTTCGTCAGAGTTGTGTATTTCATTGAAGGTCCACGATGGACAAATCATCAAGCTGAAATCAGCACTATTTGAAGCATGGAAGCAGTGATAGTGCTTCTAGTAAACGTTTTAAGGGCATTGCAAGCTTTAGGGGCAAGTGCCTACCGGTCTAGCGTGAGCGGTCTGGTCGCAAATTATGATTGCGGGTTTACAAGAAAGGGACAGTGTAAACACCGTCATGGCACAGGGAAATCATGCAAATTGTGAAGGGCCTTCGGCACCAGAAACACCTTTTAGATATGTACGACACCATTCAAAGCAATCAAATATTACATTTAGTCAGTGGCAACAGCAGCCGGCACAAAAAGAGCGCTGGAGTGCACGGTGAGCCCGGAATCGAGGTTGGAGCAAAACACCGGGCCCCGACCCCAGCCGTGCAAATTCATGACTCTTTAACATAGAAACTCAAGATTACACACTTGGGGCACATAGCTTTTGGCCTTCCCTAGGGTGACCCCGGGACTGGTAGGACCCTGGCATGCCTCACCAATGTGTTAACAGCAACCCTCACAAAATGTGATGGGAGCAAGACTTTAGCATCTTTATATACTGTATAAGTATAATCCTGACACGGGGAGCCTGAATCTGCGCATGCGTGGAGAAACACGTGTGGACACATTTTTGCCCCTCCCAAGACCGGCGTCACGCGCTGAGTTGGCCTCCCCCGCTCAAGACTTATTTATTAAAATGCTAAATTCTGGTTCCCATCAAATTCTGCAAGGGTTGCTTGTTTTGCGAGGCATGCTTTCACCAGAGTTGCATTATAAAGCCCGGTATCATTCAAGCAGTCATTTCATGTATATAGCAGGTTTATTGGCAACACCCAGCACCCCCCGGCACCCCCCAGCATGTGACATCACTACATGTGACATCCCAACATATGCACATACTGTCAAAACCAACCTAAATGCCCCACATCGTTTGCCAGAATATGTATTGATGCAAGTAGTGAATGTGGCATGGTGCCACATGCATCAGCTATGCCGCTGGAGCCACATCTTGTGTGGTGGTGCTGGGGGTGTGCGGGGTGCATCAAGCCATCAGGCTATGGTGTGGAGCCAGACAGCCGCAGAACGCTTCATTCAAAACTATATGCTTCACATCTCCATACACGGTGGGCTCTAGTGGGTATAATTCCTTAGGCTATATGTTGTATTGTCACATGTCGGGTTGTTGATTGTCGCATGTCGCAACCAGGGGGGTCTCAATAAATTTGCACACAGCCATAGCATGGGTGACGGCAATTAATACAGGCATGTGAGCGCTTATTGTGCGGAAGCTTGTCAAGCATGTTGACCACGATATCACCAACTAGGTCGCAAACAAAGTATTTGACATCCTTGATATACCAAACTAATAGACGTATATCGGTGGCAGCACATTTGGAGGTTGACCCGAGCGACCGTGTCTGACCGTGTCAAGCAATGTGGAACACACCCCCTGGACGTCCAGTGAGCTAGCAGCTAGGGGCAATGTAGTACATGGACCTCCATGTGCACCATTGGGTAGCTGACCACCGTGGCTGACCACCGTGGCTACCTGCTGCCAGAGTTTGGCAAGTGTACAACATCACCGTGTCCACATTGATTGCTGTTTGACCCCTTGTTTGAACCCTCACATCATACCCGTGTGCCTGTGCTCCCTGCCCGAATTTATATCCAAGCACTTGTGAAGCCAAACACCAGCCGGGGCGTGCTTTGTAACTATTGTAGTAATGAATCTTGGCTGGCGCTGAGCCATCTGGACATGTGTGGCATGCAGGTTATGCATGCAACAACCAGCCTGTCATCCTGCACATCCCTGAGCATCCTCATGCCAAGCCCCATGCGAACTCAACCCCCAGCATGCACAATCAACACATTGCTCCTAAATTGCAGTAGCAATTCCTGCTAGTGCAACACTGGAGCGCCAGGCATCCTGCATGTCCTTTCAACACATGTCCAGGAATGGTGACATGCCAAGCTACCTACAAGGCCTCATGCAGCCTAGTCCGCATCAGCCAACCTGGGCCATGTTTGCTAAACATATAGCCAGACTTTGGGGAGTGGACGACTTGGCCTAGGCAATTTACCAGGCTGTGCAGTTTGACCCCTCCCCCTGCAGTAAATGATAACCCCCAAACATCCCCATCCAACCTCAGCCCTAGAAACACTTGCTATGTTTGTCACCATGGCCATGTCACAATCAATCCCATCCAGTTCCATAATGTTGCTCACCTTTATTAAATCCATCCATGCATGGGACTTATTGCCACGTGCAGGTGGGTACAATGACCCACCCATATCTTCCGGCCATGTACCCTGCAGTGGTCCGCAACCAAGTATATCACTAAGTCTCATGCAGGAGTCCCGTTGACTATGTTTGAACCTGCCATCCCTTGCTTACCTGGGTGTTAGGAATTTGAATGACTTGAAACCAAGCAATGCTATCCTGGCGTTGGAACCCAGGTGCCCCAGCTGACAGTGACTTGGGCCATGGAACCTTTTCCTCCTACATGGGCAGGCAGTTGTGTTCAAGATATTGCCAATCCCAACAATGCAATGGTTGGGCCCCACCTTGAGGAAGTGCCATGACCCTATGCCTCCATCATCATTGTAGCCAAAGTAGGCTTTGTGAGCACGCTCCCATGGGATGCGATAGGTCTCATTCCTGCAAGCAGCACACTCAACTTTGCACCACCAAAAACATGTGTGCACACTGAGCAAGTAGAGGGAGCTAGGCTAAACTCACCGATCATTGTTCCAGCAGCCATAGGCAATTGGCCTTCCGATAACAGCAGACATTAAAGTGTCACTGTTTGGTTGGTCGTTAGAGAAATCAGAGAACAGTGTAACAGTGAAAGGTACAGGGACCTGCTCACCTCATCGTCATCTGGTTATGAAAAACCACCAGGCATGGAGTAGTCAGTCCACAGGTGCCCTCAACAGACAGCAGACAGCTTTAGCCCACCTGCTCCCAGCATGCAGGGTTCTTTCCACGTGATAACACATATTCAGGCGCCTCACCCCAACTGTGTACCGGGACCAACAGTTACTGTTAAGCTACTGTGTGCAGAATGCATAGTGCTCACCACTCAAGCCAATCAATAACCTGCGGGGATGGGAGCATCAGACTAGTACAAAACAATATCTAATAAAGGATGCAGATGCATAGTGCTACTTATCTACCTCATTGAGTACATAAACTGCTGGCCCATCTGGACGTGCATTTTGAACGTATCTGCAGGAGCATCACAGTTACCGGTCAAATGGTTATTGCATTGACTGTGTGCAACACATCTTTCCAACAGACCCCGCTTGGCTCACATGACTGCAACATTCAGCCAACCTATTGCTGGGTCTCGCAGAGTCATCAATGCCATGTCCCGCAAGGGTGGTGCCTTGAGGTGAACATACACATCACTTAGAAACATGGAGTCACTGCAAGTATGATATCAAAAGCAGATAGCGAAGTCAATTAGCAGCTGTGTTTCTCACATCTGGCCCCTTCTTGCATACCTGTCAAGGAGTAATACATTTATGCCCAGGTGTGCAGCTCTTGGAAGGAATGCCTGCCTGCAAAACATATCTTATAATGCCTTATGCTGCAAGATGCATCTTCATGTATTCCAGGATCAACCCTGAGCGTTCCAACACAAAAGAGTGTGCTGGCCAGTGGTAACATACCTATCCAGCAAGAGGCTTCTGTCAATTAAGACCTTCTCCTTTTGGTCTGCATACAACTGCACAGCCAATTGGATTAATTGGATGTAAATGGTGACATCATGTATCCAACCCAGCAAATGCCATCACACCTGGCTTGACCATATACAGGAGACCTGTGGCCAGGCCCGCAGTGCCCGCTTGCAGTCTCCTTCAAATGAAAGCAACTACAGGCAAGGGACGGCCGTACTGGTGGTAATCACATGTGAACTTGACAAAGTAAGACTGGACTTCCACTACAGAGCACTTTCTTTGCCCGGGCCATTTTGCCACTTTAAAGAGCATGATGTGACCCTGGGACACACGGCCGGCAATGGCAATGGTGTTGTGTGCTGGTTTGGCAGAGCTCGTGGTTGTGTGAGGCCGTGGGGGCTGCAGGGTTAAGCTGTACAGCATACAGGTGTCTTGTCATTTGTGCATGTATATTGTGTGTGTGTTGGGGGGATCCTGGCTCTTCTTTGAGGTGGTTTTGCCTGCTAGGCCCAGCGGTGTTATGGCCAGGAGTGATCCTGCTGAGGTAGCTAGCAGCTTGTGTGTGCTCTGGGCAGGAGGTGCACCTGGTAGTGACAGCGTGAAGCCTGGTGTGCCTTGCTGTCACAGGTTGTCCTGAGTACTCAATTCATGAGACTCAAGGAGGCAACAATGTAAACTGCAGTTACACACATATATACACACACACAGTGTTGTAGTACCAGCAGTAACCCTTCTGAGGCTACTGGCGTGGTCCAGGTTGGTTGGAGCGTCCCCCTGGTGGACTCCAGAGCTTGGCTGTGCTCTGGGCAGGGGAGACGCGTGATAGCGGCAGCGTGTGGCCTAAATGCCTCACTGTCGCTGGCTGTCCCGAGTACTCGCTCACGAGACTCGTCAGGCCGCCTGTAAACCCGTTGTTACACACACACACACACACACACACACACACACACACACACACACACACACACACACACACACAGCCGCGGTCAGCGGGGTCACTGCGGCTGATCGGGTTGGGCGACGCCACCCGGGATTACGGGGGTTTTGCGTGGGGTTTTGGCACGTTCCGCAGCTCTGCAACCGCGCCCGCCACTGCGCCCCATTCCGCCAAGTTGTCTTAAGCGCGCCGCCTGCCCTGCCTCGTCCTCTCTTCCACTAGGGAGGAGAGCCGTTTCCTGGGTTGGGATTGGGCGGGCTGCGTGTCTAGTTAGCTTGTTTGCTGCACGCCGTTAGCATTGCCGCCTCTTTTTCTTTGCCATGCCCGTGACACTTTCGCGCTGCCGCCCTTTGCCTATGCTTCCTCTGCCGCCTGTAGGTGAGACTACGGACAGCGGGCGGGAATCAGGGAATTAGGCGTGCTGGGTAAACGTTTTTAGGCGCATGTCACAAGCATATGGGTGCATGTCGGGGTCAGTTTGCTTTGCGAACGCCCGACGGGTTCCAGGCTATTTCTGCGGGTAAGTATGACTACCGGGGCTACGCGGTACCGTCCAAGAAGTATTCGGTGCGTATCCGTCAGTAACTGTGAGCGATTGCGGGGATTCCTCTCCGTTTACGTTTACCAACACTAGGGCATCACCTGTGACGTCTTTGGATTGGCAGGGGCCATTAGGGCTCCTCGGTAAGTCGGGTTCTGACATAGCAGTCGGGGCTTGGGGCTACCATTTTTTGGGGACTGGTGGGTGGGCTACTGTCTTGCTCGTGGGCTACTGGGCTGGGGGCTATACAAGCCCTCCGGTACTACTTGTTTTCTATTCCTGTGTCAACCCTTTTGCCTCTCATGGGCTGGGAGCGCGGAGCTGGGTTAGGGGGTTTGGGCGACAAATGGCCAACACAGACCACCAACAACGCCTTCAAGACTTCGCGGATGCTCATACCCACTGGAACCGTCACAAGAAGCGCATTGAAGCTGTACTGGTTTACTCTACCGTCACGGAGCTAACATCGGCGTGACATCACACCAGCGCTCTACACCTCTATACTAACGACTACCACGGCCACATTGCCCTTGCGGCTGACCGCCGCCGCCCACACCGCTGCCGGCGCGCCCCAAGCCACCGCCAACCACGGCCCGACCCCGCCACCACCGCCACCTGGCACGCTGGCGGAGCTCACCCACCGCTTCTTCATCAACCGCACGCCGTCGCCCTACCCCGCCGGCGCTCGGGCGCCGTCATGCGCCCCTGAACGCTGGTGTGGACCACCGCCTGTGGAGCTCTGGGCCACCGCCATGTGGTGTTAGCACTCAGGGGGGTACTTGTGTTGCGTGCGTGTGCACACCGACACGGCCACTGCGGCCGCACGCATCCCTAGTCTCGGTGCTGCCGTGGAGCGGGGAGCGGGGAGCGGGGGCCCAGCCCCCGCCAGCCCACGGCGTGCCTTACCCACACACACACACACACACACAGCCGCGGTCAGCGGGGTCACTGCGGCTTATTGGGTTGGGCGACGCCACCAGGGATTACGGGAAAGCATTGAGATGCTGTTACTACTGTGATCACCGTGTTGCAGCAGCGGTTAGCAAGCCTCTACACAAATGAGCACTTGCGAGTGTTCCGTGCATGTGTGCGGAAAGGCGCGTGGCGGGTCAGTGGCAAATGCGTCAATCTAAAAGGCTGTGTCGATAAAGATGGGCTGCAATCCTTTGCGGAAGCGTTTGTGAGTAGTGTTGTCAAGCATTTAAAGGAGCGCTTCGCTGACGCGCAGCTGCTGAGTTACTTTCGCATTTTCGATCCAGCTTCATATCGGGGCATGGATCAAAAGGCTCTCAATAATTTTGGCGTTGACGCGTTCAAAAAATTAATAGCATTTTTCTGCTCCCCAAAAAATGCGCAACACCTTTTCATATTTCAGGCCTCAGAGTGGCAAGGCGTTTATCTGGAGTTTGTGTTGCTGCGAGCGAAGTTATGGTATATTGCAAATGAGCTCACTCTGCTTACAATAGAGGATGCGTACCGGTACTTGTGGAGCGAGCTCCACCTGTGGCCGCGTGTCATCTTGCTAGTTTATGTGATGTTGATCATCCCCACACAAACTGCGTGTGTGGAGAGAGGCTTCAGCAGGCATCGTGTCATAAAGAATAGGCTACGTAACAGGCTCAAGGTTCCCACTATAGATTCCCTCATGCGCGTTGGTTTACTGGGCCCGGCGTCCGTGTCAGCAGATGATCCCGTTGTGGTGAGTGCTGCGGCGCTAATGGCACAGAAGCAGTCTGAGGGTGGTGTGCGGCAGAAGTTGTTCGCACGAGCAAGTGCAATCAATTTGGCTGCACATGGCGATGATGAGGTGGAATTAGAGGATGAGGATAACGAGGAGCTGCGCTACCCCTCGAGTGAAAGCGAGTCGGAGAGTGAGTGTGAAAGCCAACCCCGTTACCGACTCCCCCATCCTCATACGCTCCACTCACGCAGGCCGCAGCTGCCGCATCCACAACCACAGCCAGCACGCAATCGAACACATGCTCGAATGCAACGCACCGCACGCCCGGCACACAGGCTTCCTCCTACTCAGCGACACACACGCCACGGCCGTACGCTACCACAACGGACACTGGTGGTGGCTCGACTCCATGCGGCCCGGCCCCATCCCTCTGCGCACCGACGCGGAATGGCGAAGCCTCACCGGAAACGCACTGGCCATATACCCAGCGGACATCACCCGCACCCGCGGGCACATGCACAGCTCACTCCTGCCACACCTGCAGACGCTCGTCCAAGCCGCACCCGCACCCGCCCCCCTGCCCGCCCCGGCACCCCCGCAAGCACCCGCACACGCACACGCACACGCACACGCACACGCAGCCGTGCCCGCACCCGCACCCGCACCCGCGCCCGCGCCCGCGCCCGCGCCCGCGCCCGCGCCCGCGCCCGCGCCCGCGCCCGCGCCCGCGCCCGCGCCCGCGCCCGCGCCCGCACCCGCGCCTGCACCCGCACCAGCACCCGCACCAGCGCCCGCACAAGCCCCCGTGCCAGCGCGTGCACACGCCCCAGTCGCACGCAACGGCACCAACGCCCCCCGCACTGGCAAACGCCCCCGCAAACCTAACCCGCAACCCCCTCAAGGCAAGAAACTCAAGCAGACCACCCTCACCACCCACCCCACTACCCCGACTGCACCAACCGTCCCCGCACCCGCCCCTGCCGCAGCCGCCGCAACCCCACGCCCCGACGGTCACCTGACCGTCCTGACCCTCAACACCCGCAGCCTCGACAGCCACCTCGAAATTGCCAACATCACCATTACGGACACCCACACACCAGACATAATTGTGCTCACCGAAACCAAAATCCCATACGCCAAACGACACGTGGTCGGGCGTATCAAAGCCATGTTCAACGACCGGTACCAAACCTACATGAGCAACCACAGCAGCTCACGCGGCAGCCAGGCCGGCGTGCTGATTGGCGTCACGCATCGCTTCAGCAAGCCCACCGGCACCGAAGCCATAGCACCACCAAGAGGACTCGAGGGATACCTACTGCACGTCAAGGTAGCACCGCTACACAGCCCGCCGCTGCACGTCCTCGGCATCTACGCGCCGGAAGACCCAAACACACGGGCGCACCTGTATAAACACTGTCAAACCGTCTTCATCGACGCGGCACGTACAGACCCCGCACAGCGCGTCATCCTAGCGGGTGACTGGAACGCCGTGCTACACCCCTCCGACCGTAGCAACCAACAACTGGACAGCGCCGACCGCAAACACCAAGAATTCGCACGCAGCACCGGCCTCCACCCCATCCGCCCACCCACACACGACGCCCCACGCACACACACCTACACGCAAACCCACAACAACCTCGTCACCCACACCAGCCGCATTGACGACATCCTGCTGAGTCACCCGACACACGCAGCCTCCACAACTGAAGGCGGCGCCACCGAGCACACACACGAATGCGGGGGCCCTCTGGACCACCACGCGCTTGTCGCCTCCATCCCCCTGGCCGCACTGCGACTCCTCCCCAACCCGCCCGCCGCCGCCCCCAACACGCCTTCCACAGACACCTGGACACACTACCACAAACCCACCCTTGCACAAAAGCAACGGGCGACGGTCGACATGGCATCCAACTACGGCACCGCCATCTCCACCCTCCTAACCAAACTGTGTGACTCCCACGCCGCCATCACCCAAGCCCTCGCCAGCTCAGAGCGAGCAACCACAGACGATGAAGCTTCCACTATACGCCACGCACTACGCACATCCCCAGCCATCGCACACACGGATGTACAAGCCCTGAGCCTCGAGCTCGACCAACTCCTACAAAACTGTCTCTCCTGCCTCACACGACAATGCGACCGCAAACCACCGCGCACGACCCGCCCATACGCCAAACGGGCCGACAGCCGACGCATCCGGTCGCTCCTGCAACAGACCAAACGGCTGCGGCGCGCACTGAACCAACCCACGCCACCGGCCGCTGCGCCGCCCCCGAACCCCACACACATCCCAACTCAACCACCCGCCCCCCAAACCCACCCTGCCCCGCCCCCCGCCCCAGTCGCTACCCCACCGCCCGCGCCCCCGCACGTGGAGCCCGCCGCCCCCGCACCCACACGCGCACACCTCAGCTCCCTACTGGAGCAAACGAAAACCGACCTACGCACCGCCACCGCCGCCCTACGCAAACGCCATGCACAGAAGGCAATTAAGAAAATCCGCACCCTCCTTGCCACAAACCCCAAGCAAGGCCACCAACGCATCCTCAACAACTCCGAAGCACCGCGTGGCACCCCCGCCATACGGGATCCCGACCTACCCAACACCGTGCACACCACACCGACAGGCATACTGGACGCCCTGCACCGCCATTTCTCAAACCTCGCACGCCCTATAGGGGGCCGCCGCCTTAATCACTTTAACCCACATACGACGAGAAACTACCCCTTTACCGCACCAGGCGCCCCAGACCCCATGCCCACACTCGCCAAGGCCAACGGCACGCCCACTACTCTCCTACCGGGCATGGCCGACCCCACCAACTTCCGCTGCTGCCTCAACCACCTCAGCCGCAACAAAGCACCAGGTCCCGACGGTATCCCTAATGAACTACTCCAATGCCTACCGTCCTCCCTTCAAGACGCCATCCACCAACTCATGTTGCTCATGTGGGTAAAAGCCGAAACGCCCAAGCAGTGGACCCTATCCGACACCGTTCTCATCCCAAAGCCAGCGGGCGACCCCCTCCTCATCAAATACAAACGCCCCATCGCCCTCGCCAGCACACTATATAAGCTATACACCTCCCTCATTACCCTCAACACCGTTCTATTCAGCGAGCAAGCAGGTATTTTTACGGAAGCCCAAGAAGGGTACCTCCGGCAACGAAACACGGAACGGCAGATACAAAATCTTTTACACACGATTGAAGACGCCGCCATAACAGGCCGCAACCTCTTCCTCCTTTACGTGGATTTCTCCTCCGCCTTCAACACCATCGATCAAGATAAACTACTGCTCATCATGCATGATCTGGGCTACCCACGTGACCTCATCGACGCGGTGCAGAGCCTGTACAGCACAGCCCGCACACGCATCCGCACCGAACACGGCTCCACCGCCGACATTCCTATTGAACGCGGCACCGTCCAGGGAGACGTACTCAGTCCCATTCTCTTCATCATCTTCATGGAGCCACTGCTACGATGGCTACACAACGGTGGACGCGGCTACCGCTTCGGATGCCTCACACACGAAGAAAATGACAAGCACAACTTCAGCTCCGGAGCCTTTGCCGATGACCTTGCAGCCGCCACGTCCTGTATTTCGGACATGCGGACCCAAGTCGAAAAAATCGAACGCTACGCCGCATGGGGTGGCCTCAAACTTAATGTCGACAAATGTCAGCTCCAAGGCGTGTTGTACGGGCAGGCGCGCACGGACCCCGCGCTCGGGGGCCCGCGCACAGCCTCGCATCAGCGAACCCTGGAACGCGTGCTCCTAAACAAGATCCGTGTCAGCGGCACCGCCATACCGTACAAGCCACCCACAGCCCCATACAAATATCTGGGCCTCCAAATCACACCCACACTCGATTGGGGACCACAGGTGCAACACATGCTAGACAAAATTGAGGAACGAGGCATCAGCATCACCTCCTCCCTCGCGTCACCTGACCAGAAAATCCGCATGCTTCAGCACACCGTCCACCCAGCTGTGGCATACAGCCTCCCCTTCATGCCCTACACCAAGCACGACATTGCGCGCATTGATGCAATGATTGCACGCTACGCCAAACGCTCTTATGGCCTTAAAACCAGCTTTCCCACCCGTGCGATACTCCAACCCGTGGAGCAACTTGGCCTCGGACTAGGCAGCGTACGCGTCCTATATGTGCGCCGCGCCGCCAAGGCCCTGGTCCAGGCCCTGAACGATGAAGGCCGCCTCGGCACAGTGACGCGAGCCTTGCTGCACCTGCAAAGCGGTACGGTGGGTAGAGCGGCCGGTCAGACCCTCACACGCGAATTCCGCTACTACACGAACCTGCGACAGCTGGCTCTAGTGAAAGAAGCTGGCCTAGAGCTCACAAACAAGGGGCAGCCGTTCACAGCCGCCACCACGAGCCTTACCTCTCTGTGGGACCGGCTCCAGCCCCTATCCACCGACGCGGAGCAGGCCCTGCCCTTTCGTCTCATTCAGCCGCTCCTCGAACTTGGGCACCACCTGCCTGCGCTGGCGCCCAACGGCACACACCTGATCAGCACCACGGATCTTAAGGCGATGGGCAAGCGGCATGTGAGGCGCCGGCACCTGCTTGCCCTCAACCGCCTCACCAAGGCACTAAACCCCACTACTCGAGACACAGCCAAGCACTGGAGCTGTACGGCACCGCTGCTCCTCAGCGAGCGACAGCTCCCTAACGAACACGCCATCACTGGCTTGCTCGGGCCCCACGCCGCCCCCGCCCCCGCCCGCTTCCACGACATCCGGCGCCTGCTGGCACAACGAGCCCCGGATGAACATGATGCGGACGAAGCTGAGCCAGCTGAGCCCGCCCCCGCCGCCGCCCCCGCTGCTGCACAACCAGCTACACCCCCACACAAGAAAACCCGCCACCAACACCACCCCTGGGCGCCGCGTGGTGAGCCCCTCAACGACGAGCAACACAACCTCGAATGGAACGCGGAAACTGATGAGTTCACCCTAGCACACTGCCGCAACCTCCTAACGACGCACAACTCACTGGCGAAGGGGAGAGGGATCCACGCACGCAGCTCCTTCCTCCACGCCCTGCTGCTGAAGCCGAACGCCACCGAAGACGACTGGAAACACGGCACAAAACGGGCGTGCCTCGATCTCGCCAACGTCCTGTTTGGACCGCAGGAAGAGGTGCAGCGGATTGTGACACGCGTCACTAAACAGGGAAAGCCGTACTACCGTGTAGAATGGCAACCCACCATTCTTCTACCGGGTGCGCTACCCCTATACACCCGCAACAACTACACGCCCCGCGCCATCACTCCTATTGCACTCCCCAACAACCCCCAAACCCGCATCCGGGTGGACTGGGAGCCCACGGACGAACCCGCCTACGTCATCAACCACCAAGAAAACCGACAAGCCCTCCTAGATGACCTGGCCGAACGCCTCGCCCAGCCCCCAACTGGCCCGGACCCACCACCAGCCGCAGACAGCCATCTTACAACCGCCCAACGACAGGGCTGCTGGCAGGAAGAGTGCTCACAGAGCACCCGCGGCCAGCGCATCCTACGCAGCCAGGTACACATCGATGTCACCCCCTGCAACCCCGACCGAGACATCGCCCCCACAGGCCGGTACCTCATCCAAATCGGTTTATTCGACCCAGCAGGCCCACCGCCTGCCCCCTGGGCACCAGGGGCACACCCCCCAGGTGTCCGGGGGCCCCACACCGCATACGTCTACGACCCCCACGGCCGCTGCGTCGGCTCACTGCACGCAGACCTCCTCGCGTCCCTCTCCCATCGCTATGAGCACGCAACACGCACCCTGCCCGCCGCCCAGCAGCTCGCCTCCCCAGGCGGCTTCCCAGAGGACGTCGCTCGCCTGCTTCTGCGGTACCGGCCAGGGAGCGGAAACAAAGAACACCAGATCACCGAAGCTGGCGAGCGTGCATACCCAGCCCGCCTGACAAAGGAGCTACACAGAGCAATTGGCAGCACAACCGAGCTCTTCGCATCCCCCCTCAATGTGGCCGACCACACCACCACCTACTTCTCCCCCCACCCACAGGACGTCTTATTCGGCGCCACCCACGACGCATACACACACCCATGGACCGGGATTGCGATCGCACACCCCGAACCCGACGAAGCACAGCAGCTGCGCGCCCTGCGATGGGCCACAGCCTGGGCCGCTGCCCGCCAGGACCACCGTGAACCCACAGCCACCCTGCTGCTTTTCCCCCGCGACCCACTAGCCCCCTACGCCCAATACCTGACCCATCCCAACGTCACTCACCTAGGCACCTTAAGCCGCTCTCACATCCCAGTGGGCCTCGGCGGTCACTCCCACTCCGCCACCTACGCCCTTGGCACTGACGTACTACTGGTGGGCAATGCAGCAGCAGCCCGTCGCGCGCCCGCCTGGGCAGCCCGCATGACCTCTGTAGAGCCACCCCGCACAGCCGCCGGCCTTGTGCAAGAAGCACCTGAACACACGCAATGGGTCCGGAAACGCGTGCGCAGCATGGCAAAGCAACAAGAGCAGGGCACGGCCACGCCCGCGCATGCCTCCTCCGCTCCCAAGCCCCTAGGAGCCCAGGGGCCCACCCCACACCCGACCACAGCCGCGGTCTACCGCACCCATTGCGCGACACACCCGCTACGATATAACCCCCAGGAGGGCATGTACACCGACGGCTCAGTACGCAAGGACAAAGCCGGCCGCTCCTGCGCCTGGGGAGCCGGCGTGTTCGACGCGCGTGCTCACCAGGGATACCACATCGACGTCAACCCAGGCACCGCTGGGTGCAACACTATCACACGCTGCGAACTTTCTGCTATTCACCAAGCCCTCCACCTCGCGGCTGAAGAAACCCCAACGCGACCGGATTTGGCCATTTACACCGACTCGGCCGCTTCCCTCTTCCTAATTCGGAAAATTATCAACCAGCCACATATGCTCACCTACAGCAAACACAAAGCGCTCCTCGAAGCCATCAAGCTGAAGCTCAAGTTTCGCGCGGTGAACGGGCTCACCACCCGACTGCTCAAGGTCAAGGCTCACGTAGGTGTCACACATAACGAAACAGTCGATAAAATAGCCGGGCAAGCGGCCGATAAGAAGGCGCCGACAGACGCCGTGTGGCTCCAGGAAACTGCTGACAACGACCCGCGAGCACAGTATTTCTGGCTTCGGAAACCCCTTAAACTACCGCTCGATGGTCCCCAAGACCCCGACGCGGGCCACTACGTGAATGACCTCAACCGTGGGATCCAAACCCGCATGGCACCGGCTGTCAACCTAGGATACAGCAACCCAACCCTCTACACCGAATTCGTCGCCCAGGCTATCCCCGACCTAGACATCAAATCCAGCACCCGCACCCTCAGGAGCGCCACCGGGCGCCACCACAAGGCGAAGCGCTGCCTGGACTACCTGTACGGCAACCTATGGAACGCCAAGCTGGCCGCCCGGTTTGGGCGCACGCTCACCGGACGCAGACGAGCACCCGCTACAGGGGACGCCACCATGGCCCCATGCCCGCTCTGCACGTGCCCTGACTCCGGGGGCCATATTCTTGGTGGCTGCCGGCACGCCCACATGCGCAAACTCTACATCAGCAGACACAACAAGGCGGTGCGAACCCTGATGCACCACATCGCACGTGGGACCAACGGAGGCTGCTTCAAAATCATGGACGCAACAGCCGAGGCTGACCTCCCTGAATATGTCTCCGGCACCCGACTTCCTAAATGGCTCCTACCCAACTGCCCTGACCACATCCGGCGAAAAATGCGACCGGATATACTACTCATCCCCAGCCTTCCACTTGAACCGACGCACACACCCCTCCCCGACCGCAACCGTACCGTGTACATCATTGAAGTGGGGTACTGCGCGGACACCAACCACGCAGCCAAAGCGCACGAGAAGGCCAAACAACACACCAAACTTGCCCAGTACCTACGGAGAGCCGGCTGGAAAGTTAAGTACACAACACAACATGCAATCAGCCTGGGCTTCGCAGGCACCATACGCGCCTCCCTACCCAAGCTACTCCGCAAGCTTGGGGTATCCACGGCCGCAGCCGCCCGATGCTGCAACACGCTCCACGACCACGCAGTAGTCACCCTGAATGACATCGTGCGCACTCAAAGGCGCGCCGAAAGCGGGCTCCCCCTCACACCCATGGAAGTCGGATAGCCGGCCTCCATACGGGCGGCATGAGCCCGCCCGTCACCCCTGTTTCAGCATGGTAGCAGACGCTTGTACAGGGGGGCTTGCCCTCCTCACCGCGTCGGCTCCCTCAATCCACGCCATGACTTACGGAAAGGCGTATACATTTATTTATTTATTTATTTATTTGATCATCCCCACACAAACTGCGTGTGTGGAGAGAGGCTTCAGCAGGCATCGTGTCATAAAGAATAGGCTACGTAACAGGCTCAAGGTTCCCACTATAGATTCCCTCATGCGCGTTGGTTTACTGGGCCCGGCGTCCGTGTCAGCAGATGATCCCGTTGTGGTGAGTGCTGCGGCGCTAATGGCACAGAAGCAGTCTGAGGGTGGTGTGCTGCAGAAGTTGTTCGCACGAGCAAGTGCAATCAATTTGGCTGCACATGGCGATGATGAGGTGGAATTAGAGGATGAGGATAACGAGGAGCTGCGCTACCCCTCGAGTGAAAGCGAGTCGGAGAGTGAGTGTGAGAGCGAGTATGCCTTGAGCACCGGCGGAGAGTCAGAGGAGGAAGAGGAGGAGGGCTCGGTGGAGTGGCCCATGAGTGACGACGAGGACCCCACCCTGGCGCAGGCGCTGGAGCTGGCGGAGCTGGGCTTTGACTAAATGTAACATGCGGGGTCATTGCATTTTGTATGCACCGGGAAAAAATTTAGTGCAAGGAGCCTACAGGGGCAGTGCTCCTGCACGACAGGAGCATTTTAGGGCCCCGGCAGGGGGCCGTCCTGGCACGTGCCAGGAGTAAAATTTAAGATAGCTTCATACATGCCCGGAAACTTTTGGGACCCTCAGGAAAACGCTGCTCACCGGCCAATTTCACCGCCTGCGGCGTATCATCCTGGATTACAGCAACTTTTGCCTGGAAATGGCTCGCCTGCTCCGAGCCCTTCTTGACTGCGGCTACCTCCGGACCCGCCTGGAAGCCAAGTACCGTGAACTGCTGGCGGCCTTCCCCCACATGTACTACCGTGACCGCATTGCCCTTGCGGCCGCCCGCGCCGCTCACACCGCTGCCGGCGCACCCCACGCCGCCGCCCACCCCGGCCCGGCCCCACCACCACCGCCGCCTGGCACGCTTGAGGAGCTCACTCGCCGCTTCTTCATCACCCAGCCTGCCAGCCCGCACGCCGTCGCCCTACCCCGCCGGCGGCCAGGCGCCATCATGCGCCCTTGAACGCTGGCGCACATCACCGACTGTGGAGCTCTGGGCCGCCAACATGTGGCGCTAGCACTCAGGGGGGTACTTGTGTTGTGTACGTGTGTTAAGGGAGGGGGGTGTTGTCGGTAGTACGCGTGCATGTTAACCGGGGTTACGGGCTGGGGGTTGCTGGTGAGTGGCGGCGCCGCGTTGATTACGCGCCGGCCTTTGCGGTTTGACGGGCGCCCGGGCGTGGGGTCACGTTGCGGGCGCTGCTGGATGTGGGTGGGGTCCTCGTGCCTGCCCGTGCTGGGTTGCTTTCCTTGTCGCGTCCATCGTGGAGGGTTGCTTGCGTGGGTGCGCCCTATGGGATGCACCCATCACCTGGTCTTGCGGCAATCTCACGCCGCATGTAACGCAGCCGTCTGCCACCCTGCTTGCCCCGCCCATCTGTGCCTGTCCCACATACCGACGCGGCCTCTGCGGCCGCGAGCATCCTTAGTCTCGGTGCTGCCGTGGAGCGGGGAGCGGGGGGCCAGCCCCCGCCAGCCCACGGCATACCTCACTCACACACAGCCGGGGTCAGCGGGGTCACTGCAGTTTCTCGGGTTCAGTCCAGCCACCGGGGGTTCCGGGGGTTTCGCACGGGGTTTGGCGCGTTACGCCGGTCTGCAACCGTGCCCGCCACTGCGCCCCATTCCGCCGCGTTGTCTTAAGCGCGCCACCTGCCCTGCCTCGTCCTCTCCTCCACTAGGGAGGAGAGCCGCTTCCTGGGTTGGGATTGGGCGGGCTGCGTGTCTAGTTAGCTTGCTTGCTGCACGCCGTTAGCATTGCCGCCTCTTTTTCTTTGCCATGCCCGTGACACTTTCGCGCTGCCGCCCTTTGCCTATGCTTCCTCTGCCGCCTGTACATGAGACTACGGACAGCGGGCGGGAATCAGGGAATTAGGCGTGCTGGGTAAACATTTTTAGGCGCATGTCACAAGCATATGGGTGCATGTCGGGGTCGGTTTGCTTCGCGAACGCCCGACGGGTTCCAGGCTTTTTCTGCCGGTAAGTATGACTACCGGGGCTACACGGTACCGTCCAAGAAGTATTCGGTACGTATCCGTGAGTAACTGCGAGCGATTGCGGGGATTCCTCTCCGTTTCCGTTTACCAACACACACACACACACACACACACACACACACACACACACACACCGGCTCGACCCCACCACCACCGCCGCCTGGCACGCTGGCGGAGCTCACCCGCCACTTCTTCGTCACCCTTGAGGCATGGAGGCGGTACCGGCAGCAGCAAACACTGGGGCCGCGGCGGCAGAAGTTGAAGGGGCGGATCCTGACCTGGATGAGGTCCCGCTCACACAGCTGACACCACCGCCACCTGGTGTGACCCCGGCCCACCTGGCGTGCGCTCGCCCAGTCGCTGACTCCTGGTCATCACGGCTGTAACAGTTTGCACAGCTGGGCTTACCCCACTAGGATGTGGACTCCACGCACCCAATCCTTGCGGTTGTTCCGGCGCCGGTGTGCGTGCTGCCGCAATGGAGCTCGAGCTGGAGGCTTAAAGGGGATCATCGTGTGCTGGTTTGGCTGTGGTCTTGGTCGTGTGAGGCTGCAAAGGTCACAGGATTACGCCCTGCAGC
The DNA here is from genome assembly GCA_016834595.1 of Chlamydomonas schloesseri. Taxonomy (NCBI): domain Eukaryota; kingdom Viridiplantae; phylum Chlorophyta; class Chlorophyceae; order Chlamydomonadales; family Chlamydomonadaceae; genus Chlamydomonas; species Chlamydomonas schloesseri. Next base: position 169,093 of record JAEHOD010000109.1, on the reverse strand, counting down.
CTACAGGTGTCTTTATCGTGTGTGCATGTGTTGTTGAGTGTTCGGTTTGGTGTCTGGTTTTCCGATCTTTTGGGCCTGGTTTGCCCTGTTTCCTTTAAGGTGGCTTGCCCGTTGGGCCCTGCGGTGTTATGGCCAGGAGTGGCCCTGCTGGGGTCGCTAGCGTGGTCAGGAGTTTGGTGCGTTCTCTCCGGTGGAATCCAGAGCAGGTGTGCACTCTGGGCAGGAGGTGCACGTGGACGTGGACGTGCACCTCCTCGTCCACGTGCACCTCCTGCCCAGAGGTGGCGGCAGCGTGAAGCCTGGTGTGCCTCGCTGTCACAGGTTGTCCTGCGTACTCGATTCATGAGACGCAAGGCTGCAACCATGTAAACAGTACGTACACACACACACACACACACACATATATATATATATACAATGCCAAACTCACCACCACATGGCCGTAGCCCATTTGGAGTGCATTGTCATACAGCTGGAAGCCCGCCGCCTGGATCCGGGAGAAGTTGTGACATCTCAAGCAGGTACGTGGGATAATCGGCAACTACACCTGTTTGAAGCCCCCTCCTTGCACCTACCAGCCTGTTCTCCGCGACAAGAATCAGCTCCCGACGGAAGGACTTCGGGAAGGGTGGGAACCAGTGTCAGCCGTCCGTCGAAGTGAGTCGCCAAATCCCTGCCCCGTACCCGCGCTTGTAAGCAGTCACGAAGACCTGTTGGAGTCGGAGTAACATATTAGCAAGCCTGAGGCATGTCAAGCCGTGTATTGTTACACTTGCCTTGGAGCGGGTACACGTCGCCGCTCCATTGCTTAACGTGCTCCAATGAGCAATAGCCCGAGGCAGAACATGGAAGTTTAGGATCCAACTGCAACATGCTTTCCTTTTGTCGCCATGCGGGCGTAACAGAGTCTGCCTGAAATAGCAGGGAAGTGATGACCGCGACAAACGCAACAGCCCGCATAGAAGTGGAAACGCCAGGCGCCATCTTTCACGTTTATAGAGGAAAGTGCTCTGTTAAAGCCAGAACCAGGCCCCAACCGGGCCCGGGTTAGTTCTTGACCACCGTCTGCGGTGTCCGCGAAGGTAATGTGAATACAGTCTAAGAATTGGCCGACTCTGGAAAAAGTAAACACCAAAAAGGACATCACCATCTTTCGAGGCCACGCCACACCATGAAGCTCCTCATCGCCTCCCTAACCGCTGCGAGCTCATGAGCATGAGCATTATCGCCGTTCGGACCACAAACTTCTGATTCCGTCTGGCATCCGTTGCGCTAACGTTTGCTTACGTTCGCTCCTTACGTTCTAAACGTTAGAAAACTTGTGCACCGTTTGCCATGTGCATCAGCCTATTGTAATAAGCGAGCAAGAAGCAATAGACGAGACTATCGCGTTGAGGGTGGGGAGGTCGGGAGGCGAAGGTCAACATGAGCCCCGGCCTGATCCTGCACGCTTCTTCCGTTCAGAGTTTGTAAACGAATAGTCCTGATCTTTTCAAGACTTTCCAAGTATTTATTGTCGCAGAAAACGTGGAATTTGCGACAAAATCCTTACGTTCTTACGTTCTTACATTCTTACGTTCGTGCCGAGCGACGGACGGGAATCGGAAGTTTGTGGTCCGAACGGCGATAACATGGTTCCATGCTACAGTCGTACTGAAAGGCTGCCTCTCTTAGGCGCCAAAGGTCTGACTGCTGGAACAAGGCAGCCAAGGAGGCAGCAACGTAGGAAGTGGGGCAAAGCGGAGGGTAGGAGGGAGATCTGGGCCAGGGAGTTCGGCCATCGTGGTCGGAAAGGGATCCTCGTGCCCCAGGCATCCCGCTCCGCCCGGCCACGTCTCCCGCCTCCGTAAACACGCCCCCGCCCGAACATCCTGGCAAAGGGACGGCAGGCCACAGGAGGAGGGCCTTACAAGCGGAGGGCCGCACGACAGAACACGAAGTGGAGGACGAGCATCACGTTCTGATGGCATGTACGGCTTACGACCAGCTGAGCACAGACAGTGGCCTCGACTTAAGCAAGGGCATGCAGGAGGTGATGCGGAATGCGGACCCGGCTAGGCTTGCTGCGCTGCTCGACACCATATGGGAACTCAGGAGCAGAAATGTGCCCCTTGCGAGGGCCGGCCAAGAGAGCTGAACAACCAAGTTCGTTCAGCATTATAAGGGTCACCCCGGCCCGGGCCTTCGGTGTTCATGAGGCAGGAAGGCACGAGAAGTGCGCACCACCTTGTAACCACACACACAAGAACACAACACACAGACGGACAAAGCCAACAACAAAGCCACGACAGGAAAGGCCCGACGATACGGGACGGCGCTAGGCGGGCGAAAGCACACACACACACACACACACACACACACACACACACACACACGTGCGCATTGTCGCATGCGCACAATATAGCAATTTGCAACTTGTTCGGAACAACTTTTTTGTGCACATGCGACAATGTGACAATGCGACAATGCAACAATGCAACAATGCGACAATGCAAATTATCACGGGAAATGCGCAGCAATCAGGGGATAGCTGTTGACACGCACCAACAATTGATCTGCGGGCGGGTCTGCCGTACGTGTGCGTCCGCCGAGCGCCCACAAACCGCACCCCTGGCCCCACCCCACCTGCACCCTGCCCTTCACCATGTGAACTCCCCACGCGCTGACATACTGCAAATACAAGTGGTGGGCCCATTCTCCTTCTACTTTCCTTCTCTCTTTCTTTGAGCCGCTTTTTGCTGACTGTCGCATTGTCGCATTGTTGCATTGTCGCATTGTCACATTGTCGCATCATCGTGTTCGGAGCGTTCCGGACAAGTTGCACACGGCCATAAAGTTGTTCCGAACAAGTTGCAAATTGCTATATGGCACCATTGAATGGCCGCTGCATGTAGGGGAGACCGCAAGTTTGTAAAAACGCGACAGACATGGCATGGTGGGTACCTGCAACCCCTAAGCTGCCCGCGTGTTGTGTCTTGTTTCAGAGTGTTCAGCCTGCTGCCCGGAGGTGCATTTTACGTGCTGCTGCACCTTTTCGTGCAATATAATGGAACTCCATCAATGATTCGACAGCTCCATAAGCTACATAAGCTTCCAGCCCCTCACACACCTGTAATTTATGACACACACGCTCAACTGCACACCAGGGGCACACTCTCCTGCCCACCTGTTACGAAAAGAATGACTACCCGCAGGGGGGGAACAGCGACCTACTACACCGCGCGCAGCGTTACAGGGGGGACGACAGGGGGCCGCCGCCCCCCTGTCACGAAACCAATAATTGCCCGCAGGGGGGAGAGCGAGCTACTCACACTACGCGTAGCATGGCCGGGGGGTCGACAGGGGGCCGCCGGCCCCCTGTCCAAACAAGGGGGGTGCAGGGGGGCTGGCCACCCTGCGGGAAACAAACTGGGATGCCTACGCGTCACAATCTGCATCCGAATACCCCCTCCCTAGGCGGCAGCGCGGGGGCCTCCGGATCTAAAAGCATCTTACATACGTATTAATGCGTAATACGCCGCTTACATAGTACAGTACGCCCATAGTAACCTTGGGCAAAAGGGCTGGGAAGCTAAAATGTAAAGATCGCGACAAGTTGGCAAGGACCAAAGCGAGCTAGAGTAGTTGACACTATATCGCGTGATCCGTGGAGTAAAGATTGCCTTTAATACTGTTCTTGAACGCCTCGCCTCAACGCGAATCCGTGCCATGCATGCGGGCGCCCAGGCAACCACGAAGCCATGTGCCCCCCCCCCCCCGCCGCGTCCCACCCCCTTCTCGCGTACTAAGATCCAAGACAGGCGTATTGATACCTACTACGTACTAATACGTACTGTACTGTACTAAGTACTGTGCAACCCTGACGGTGTTCACACAACCGGGACAGACGCCCACCCAGCGCCGCGCATTTTTGCTGATACGCGCGCATCCTTCGATCCTCGCAGAAAAGCCTCTAACCTCCCTCTCAGCCGATCGGCAAGCGACTTGAAATCGAGTTGCACCCGCATGCATCCATGCTCCGCGCCGCAAGCACGCCACCTACAACGTGTACCGGGCAGGCTTAATGCCCTCAGTCCCGCCCGATGTTCGCAACCAGTCTCACCTAGGGGCAAAATATGAAACTGATAGCAAGAAATCAGCTGCGTGCGAGCGGCGTGCAGCAAGCAGGCTAAGGACACACGTCCCAACCCTACCCGCTAATAGATGAGGGCAATACAAGGGCAGCAAGACAGCTAAAAAGGTGCGGCTGCATGGGGCTGTGGGGCGAGCGGCGGTTGCGGGCACGCAACATGCGAGTAACTCTGAGGAAGACACCAGGTGCTGTGCGCTGCATGCGCGTGTGTGTGAGTGCGACGCGTGGGCTGGTGGGGGCTGATCCCCGGCTTCCCACTCCACGGCGTGGCCAAGCCTATGGATGCGTGTGATTGCCCAGGGGCGGAGACCGTACAGCGGCTGCGCTACAGTCAGCGCGCGCTGGTGACCAACAAGGTGGGCAACACAGAGCCCGACACCAACGGAAGACACACACACACACGAGTACTCGATCACGAGACTCGTCAGGCCGCCTGTAAACCCGTTGTTACACACACACCTTCCGCAAGCTATGGAGCTGGAGCTGGAGGAGTGACCGGGATCAGCCTTCTCGAGTAGAAGAATCGCCATAGCAATGAGCCGCGGACATAGCGGCTGAATCTAGGGACCAGCAGGGTTGGGAAGGGTTGGGAGGGTCAAGGGGAGTGTGCGCCAGGGTTTCGGGTCAACGGAGCTGAGGGTGGGTTGGGTGCCGGAGCACCCCGGGCGTTTCTCGGCCAAGACCGGCCTGGTAGTCTGACGCGTTTGTGGCTGCCCTTTGGCATAGTCTGCCCTGGCGTCGAGTGCTGGTTAGGTTGTTGTCGAGGCTGTGAAAGGCTGCGGGGTCGCTGGACTCAGCCCCGTAGCCACCTGTCGCTGTGCTGTTGCGTGCGGTGTGTCGTCTGTCCGGTGCTCGTGTTGCTGCGGTGCTGGCCCTCCAGCCTAGAGCTTTGTGAGCCCGCTGGGCCCTGCGTTGTAGTACCAGCAGTAACCCTTCTGAGGTTACTGGCGTGGTCCAGGTTGGTTGGAGCGTCCCCCCGGTGGACTCCAGAGCTTGGCTGCGCTCTGGGCAGGGGAGACGCGTGATAGCGGCAGCGTGTGGTCTAAATGCCTCGCTGTCGCTGGCTGTCCCGAGTACTCGCTCACGAGACTCGTCAGGCCGCCTGTAAACCCGTTGTTACACACACACACACACACACACACACACACACACACACACACACGTGTGCGCTCCCAGGCGTAGGTAGCCCCCAGGGGAGCGTGGGTCGCTCGTTTTTGGATTGTCTCTTGTCGGGGGTTTTGTTTGAGGCTATCGATGCGCGAGCTGTCTCCACACCGCCTGGTCCTGTGGGCTCAGGAGAGCACAGGGAGGCGTTTCTCGTTTCGTGGCTAGGCTTGCTGTGCGCGGGCAGGGCTGGTCAGCCGTGGGCTTGGGTTTCTAGCGCTGCTTTTGTGAGCGCTCTCGCCAGTCCAGAGACTGGTAGGCTGCAGAGGCCGTGTGTCGGGCCCGGGTCGGAGGCAGGCCCACAGCTGTAACACACACACACACACACACACACACACACACACACACACACACACACACACACACACACACACACACACACACACACACACGCGCGCGCGCGCGCGCGGGGACTTCTCTCCGTTTCCGTTTACCAACACACACACACGCACACACACACACACACACGCACACACACACACACACACCACCACCACCACCACCACCACGACCATCACCACTACCACCACCACCACGCCCTCCCAAACCCACGACCGCCGCGGGATGGCAAGCCACCCTACCAGGAAACAGCCCCAAGCAGCCCCGCCTTCGCGACGGCGCCCAGCCAGCCCGCAACCAAGGGTACCAAGGTCGTAGACCCAAACGCATACCCCGACAATACATGAAGAAAACCCGCGGAGGCCCGCCCCCTAGTGAACTAACACTATAGGTAACCCCCCTGGTTGGTGAGCCTCCACGGCGGGTGCTCCACGGGTGACGGTCAGGGCTCCTATCTTAATATCCACGGGATATTGAAAGGCGGTTTTGGTGATTTTCGGGATATAGATTGGCGGTCTCCGGCGGGCCCACTGGACACGTCCAAAATCCTATGGGAAAGACCCCAAATCGGCAATGTGGTGGACATAGTTTAGCCCCGGAAAGGCCTGTAATGTCTGATGTCTTGTCATACCCCGCCGAACAAGATACGAGCCCTGGTGACGGTCTGGCAGGCGGTGAAAGCGGCGACTCTGCGGTGGCGACCAGTCCGCTGATCAGCAAGACGGTGTATGCGAGCGCATGTGGAGGATGACCCCAAAGGTGCGCGCCGCGAACGCGCCCCTCACCACTAGATAGCTCATCCCGCCATCCATACCACCGCTGTCCGCCCCCCCTCCCTCCCACACCACCCCCAGCGCTGTGACCTGTTCAGCAAGGAATACATCCTCATGCCCATCCACCACTCCTACCACTGGAGCCTTCTCATTATCTCCCACCCGGGCACCGTGGCCCTGGCCAGCGGTGGCTCTTCCGTCGAGCTCATCGCCAGATGGCGCCGCGCCTCCCGGCAGCTGGCCCGGTGATGGGGGCACCTGGGGCCGCTGCCCCGGTCCTCACAACAGGATCGCGATGTGTAATGATGCGCCTGTAACTGTCGCGCGCGTGGCGCCAGCGCTCGCAGCAAGGCGCCGCAGCCAGCGTCGCCGAAGCCCCCGCTTAGGCGCTGCCGGCAGGCACTCGAGTCCACCGCCAGTCCACCGCCAACATATCGCTGGCTGGTCTTCATGGCCTCTCCTTGGCGCATACCCACCCCGCGGTGAGTCGAAGTCACCACCTACAACCCCCACCCACACCGCCTACCCACCCGTGCCGCAACCCACCCCTTCTGCCCAACCACACCTCTCCCATTTCAATTGCACCCGCCCGCAGCTCCCCTTCGCCACACACGAAACTCCACCCACCCACCCACCCCCAGCGCAGAGCTCTCCTTCCTGCATCACCACGCCCCCGTGATTGGTTTTAGATTGGTTTAGTTTGGGCTGGTAACCACAGCCCCCCCCCCCCCCCGTATCCCCCCTGCACACGCAGCCGTTCGCTTTGTGACCAGCACGCCGTGTTGCCCGGGGCCTGTGTGACCACCGGCAACGTGCACGCCCTGCGCGCCCGCATGATCGCCATTACCTGCGCCGGCATGCAGGTGTGCAAGGGTGCATGATGGCGCCAAGCCGGCTGCTTTTGGTCGGAATAGCGCCGCGTGAGGTCCTCAAGAGCGCCCGGGGCTGGCGGTGGCGGTGGCGGCGCTGTAGACTGGACCCGCCATGGGTTTGCCTAAAACCCCATTGGCCAGGGGGCGGAAGATGGCCATGAACTCGGGGGGGGGGGGCAAGCCATCCATAGGATGGTGTTAGGGGGGGAGAAGCAGTGGACGGTGGAGTAGGAAGGGGACTGGACGCGGGCGCCAGGGGCGCGGTGGACGAAGGTAAGCGGTGTGGCGTTAAGTGATGTCACTTGTCAGGGATGTTGGGGGTCCGGGTCTTGCATGGCTACGCTGGCATCAGTGGCGCCAGGCGGAAGGAAGGCGGAGAGCAGCTGGCTGATGAAAGCGCTGGAGTCATCATGGGGGATGTTGGCGTAGAGCCCATCAAAGTCAATGCCAGCCGGCGGCACTAGACATTGCCGGTGTGCGGTTTGAAGGCAGCGCTGTAGCCGTGGTCGTTGTACGCGTGCACCCTGTCGATGACGTTGGAGTATTGAACTATAGCGTTATCGGCGTGAGGGAAAAGCGCTGACCCTTGGGGTCCATTACTCCCGTCCGACAGGCTTAGGTATGGGTGTTGATCGCACAGAATCACACACTGTCAACACGGAGGAAGGGAGGCGAAAGCCTGGATCACTGCTGACATTCTACCGCTACGCAGAACCCCGGCTTGCCCCTCAGTCGCCCAGACCCTCCGAGGCGAGAGCGTGCAAAGTCTCGAAGGGCGGGCGGGCGTGAGGGGGGTCAAGATGGGGTCAAGGGGAAGGGGGGGGGGGGTCCCACGCGACCTACCTGGACCCGTCGCAGGTATGCAGTTATGTGATCGTTTCTCAGTGTCTGGAATATATGTAGCTTTCATTGTCTCTGCTAGCTGCTTATGTTAAACTGTCAGGGTGTCGTCGGCAAGGTCTTGGGAACATCGCTTTGGGGAGGGGTCAACGTGCGCGCCAGACATCAGCAAAGGAGAAGGATCGGTGATGCGCGTGACGTGACGGCGGTGACCAGGAAAGTGGAGGGGAACTTGCGCGGCCGGCAGTGGCGGCAGCAATCGGGGGGGCCGTCACGGCGGCGGGCGGCACGGTTGTCTGTTGGGGTTGGGCAGCAGGGGCAGGGCCTTGGACGACAGCAGGCATAATGGTGGTAGCAGCGCCGGCGCTGGGGCCACGCGTGGCAAGATAGAAGCGCGGCGACCGGTGAAATGGGAGCCGGCTGAGGCTGGGGTCGCCAGCGTCACTAAGGCGGCGAAGGGCTGGCGTTCGAGGGGGACTGGCGTCGGCGGCGGCTGGAAACGCGACTGGGGAAGCGGCGGCAGCGGCAGGGGAGACGGTGGTGGCCAAGGCAGCGTGGGAGACAATGGTGGCAGTGGCAGCGGCGGGGGAGACGGCAGCGGAAATGGGGGGGGCTGGAGGGGAGCAGGGACGTCGCGGAGGCGGGCTGCGTGGCGTGGTCCACGTTCGAAGAGGTCCTCGAGGACAGCGTCACACGCAGCAGGCCAGACGGGGTCGCCGGGGCCGACAGGGACAGGGGTGGCAGCGGCAGTGATGCGATTCCGACTATGCTGTTGGCCAATTACTGCTACTCGCGCATGGGATAGGCCTAGGGAGGAGGCCTAGTTGTCGCCTACGTGTCCGCGGCTCACCCGTGGACTGCATCGCAGGTGCGCTGCGGCCCGTTTTGCGTTCGCATGCTCGCCCGCACAAGCATGGCGTGGAGTCTGTGTGGCGTGGCCTGGCCAGGCGACCCGGAGCACGAAGAGGACGCAGCAAAAGTGCAGCGCGGTTTGCCAGCAACAGTAGCGGTAACGTCGGGTCTTCCACCACAATTGCAGCCACCCTTGCCTGTCATATCCCTACTACATTCTCTCATCTAGCACATTGGTTGTGGGTGCGGGTCGCTTTTCACCCATGAGGGACTTCGCTACTCGCATGCATCTTTTTCAATGGGATAGGCCTAGGGAGGAGAGGACGTGCCCACTGTGCACAACCAACGAAGTGGAGGACGAGCATCACGTTCTGATGACATGTACGGCTTACGACCAGCTGAGGACAGACAGTGGCCTCGACTTTAGCAAGCAAGGGCATGCAGGAAGTGATGCGGAATGCGGACCCGGCTAGGCTTGCTGCGCTGCTCGACGTTAGTGCATAGCCTGAGAGAGACGGCTGCGGCTCGTCCAATGATCGATAGGCCCATCCCTGCAATCCTGTTCATATATACACGCGTGCGTTAGCCTTCTCAAAGCTCTGGGCGACGTTAGCAGGTGTCCATATGGGGCCAGTGTGGTTGTCGAATTGAACTCCCATTGTTTTAGTTGAGGCGACTAGGCTTCAACCGGGGCCCCTAGCTAGCTCAGCCTGGTCAGCAGGGCTAGCCAGCACGCAGTCTCGGCGGGAGGCTGCGAGGTAGCTGGGGCGACAATGGCGCAGCTCGCACCGCCGCGTAGGGCCTCTGCGCGTGCCGGGCGCCACACAACCGTCGCAATCCAACTTCTGCCCCCGGTGGCGGAGTAGGAGCAGCACGGGATTGGCGCACGTCACAGATGGGGGCGTGCTGGTATGTAGGACACGCACAGTAACACGCATTCCGCCAGGCCAGTTCATTCAGCCAGGCCAGCCACCAAGTTATGGAAGTATCATCAAGCGATGACGCCATTATGACATTTGGCAATGCCAGTGGGTCGCAACCAAAGGTATTGCAGTGGAAATCAGGGGCCCTGGGTGTTGGTGGCGGTGGGTCCCATCGAAAACCTCCTATTTTCCTGGCATCATGATGGGAAACATTACCAACCACTAAGGGATAAATATCTCCACTGCGGAAAAATAAAGAGTTTGGGCTGAGGAAAACATCAGGCTGTGGAAAACATGTGGAAACCTGCGGTAACAGTTGGCATCCATGGTGGTGTCATATCGCAGTTGATAATGCCAGCCTGCGCCAGCTCCGCTGCTGCTGCGTCAGGACCGCGTGCATTTGCTCGGCCGTGCTGGCGGAGTAGTGCTGGACTGCTTGGGCGGCGCGGGGCCATGAGGGGGAGGTCTAGGCAGAGCTCTCATCTTTGAAAGGGGTCCGGGGCGAAGCGCGTTTTTACCCCAGGGTTTACCCGATTGCGCTTCAAACTTGTTTTATCTTCTATGCCTCCCAAGCCTAGCTAGCCTAAGAATATGAGCGTGGAACGAACCGCGGGCTGACGTTCCAGGCGTCCGCGTCTTAAGACTAGCTTCCCACGTCTCGGTTCCATGCACCCGCCAGGGGTACACCTGGCACCCGCCATGCCACGGTTGCCGATGAAAGGCTGTGACGATAGGCCACATTTATCAACTTAGCCCTGCGCCCAGCTATCTCCCGGCTCAGTTTATTGCGTCAGCTGTTGTTTTTGTTTCGTGCTGGCAACTACGGGAGGGGGGGCAGGGGAGAGGTTTCTCTCCCCCCGCCAGGCGACCGGGAGGGCCGAACGGCCGCAACTTTGCGAAGTTTACGCTGGTTCGTAACCTTGCGTCAGCATCGGCTCGCCAAATGCTGTCAGGTATATCGCTTGCGCTATTTCACGTCAGCATTGATTTCAGCCGATAGCAAGCGATCCTTAACATTTTGCGGACTACTGCACGTTGCGCAGAGCCGGGCAATGCATACATATATCGCGCTTTAACTTATCGCCACGATAATTTTCTGGCCGGCTGAATTGCCACAGTTACTCGCTTCGTTCATTTATTCATACGCTGCCTTCGCTCTCGTGCCCTGGAATGAAGGTCATATATGAGCAACGTCATATAAAGTCCATCATGATAATTGGCTTGGCCTAAATCGCCCTGTGCGCGACGACGCACAGGATTGCGCCGCACTTTCCGAGGCATACGTAGATAGCTGGGCTAACCAGCACCAGGACTGGCAGGTGATAGAGGCGTGTTGGGTCGACGCTTTGTCGCTGCTATTGCTGGATATTCGCGTTGTGAGTTTCGGCTGGACGCTCTCCTCGCCCCGGGTCGGCCCAAGGCGGTTGCCGGGGCAAGCGCCAGGGGTTGCGCCGGGGTTGCGCCGGGGTTGCGCCGGGGTTGCGCCGGGGTTGGGCGCGCGTCACGTAGGCTGTTGCACCCAGGCCGTTTCCGTTTGATGTCTCCATGATCCTTCTTAGTATCCGCTAATATATACAAGAATACCATCCCGGACACAAGAGTGCCCCGCCCAAGGAATGCCCCCGACCGAGTCCCCATCCCGCCCGCTTGTATATTGAGGTGCCGGTCAAATTTTATTTTTCCACTAAGGTCACGTACAAAACCACTGCTTGTTATGCCATGGCTTCCATCTTCACCTTCTCGTGTTTGTTGACGTTAGCATTTAGCGCGCTGTTGACTTATGCTGCAGAGCACCGCCACCACTGCTCGTATCAATTTGTCGAGTATCTCCCATCATCGTTTGAGAAGCTGTGGATTGAAAATGCTCCTGCCTGGGGTGCCTCGACCAAGGCGTTTTGTGAAGCTGTGAAATCTCAAGCAGACACTATCACCAAACTCCTGGCTGAGTCGCATGTTGATAAAATTCTGGAGCCGAGCTTCAGCGACGTCCCTCACGAAATCCTGAGCAGATACAAGTATCAGCGCAACTGTTCAACTGGTATTGATGCTAACACATTTGACATCACATACTTGTACACGTACATCGAGCCCCTGGCGACTTCGCTAAGGCAGCCCGCTTCATTCTGTCTTAATGGTGACTTCCTGGGCAGGTCGCACTACATGATCAGTTCGCGACTTGATCCAACCGGCGTAATAGCAAATCACACACGTCGGGTCTTCATGTTTGATCTGGGTGCATCAACTTGGAGTTCTGGTGCCGGCGGTTCGAGTCAAAATTGGTTCTATGAGAATTACCGCAGACACGGGCTCGAGATTCAGCGCATGCTGCTGTGGGAAATATCCAAGCAGGATCCAGTCAGCCTGTTCGGTCAGGTCCCCGACTACGCTTTCCATGCCTATCAGTACTTTAATATTCCCGCAAACCTGGAGCCCGGAAACCAAAAGAATCCTTTAGAAATCCTCCGTAAGATTGCACATCGCGACGACTTTGTGAGTTTTAAGGGGGTTTGAAGCTTGCGCCGTGCAGTGCGCCGTGCCGTGCCTCACGCGTGGATTTGCTGCGCAGGTTACGGTAAAGCTGGATATTGACAACGCCCCGCTGGAAAACGCCTTCATTAATCAACTCCTGAATGACACAGACCTTGTGGCCTTGGTGGACGAAATGTTCTTTGAGCACCATGTGCATTTTGAGCCGCTGGACCCGTTCTGGCAAGTACCAGCTGCAATTAAGCTTACTTTGGCTGACTCCTACAACCTGTTCTTTAAGTTTCGGCAGCGGGGAGTACGTTTCCATGGGTGGCCCTGAGCTGGAACGGGCTGGGGTATTGCAGCCCCACTCATCTTGAAGCGTGTAGCTGCGTTTAGCAGGCAGGGTTATGAAATGTTGAAGGGGTGTGTCTGCTCCAGGACTTGATTGTGGTTGGCGGCGGCGGCGAAGTTGCTGTGCTGCAGTAGGCATATCAAACGCCGGCACAATCGTATTAGGTGCGTCAGCCGCTGCGACGTGCGTTGTCAGGGTGAGGCGGGCGTGAACATTTTTCCAACCTCCCCTGAGTCCTGGGTTGGGCTCATCCCGCATGGCTGTTGCGCATGGATGCATACATCTAGGCTGGCGCGGGAGGACCGGGGCTGATGTAGCATACAATATCGACGCTGCGACGCGGGCCCGTGCGCGGGCCTGTTCCGCTTGCCCCTGCAGAGAATCGGCGGGATTCCACCATGTGCCGTATGTGTACAATATGTCAGAGTGAATGCCCCAGAGGTATCCATTTAATGTAATATGGACGTTTGATGCCTTGTACGCGCGCCGGGAACGGTTTTGGAGGTGACTTGCAGTGGGATGCCGGATGTCGGAAACTAGAAGTGTCCACGCTTCCTGACTACAAGTACCGTGCCGAAAGCCACTATGATATGACTGGGGGACTGTCTCAAATGCATCTATTTGTTGTGAGATGCACGTGGGATGCCTTGTGTGTGCGTCGGGAGGAGTCCTCAAGATGACGCGCGGTGGGATGCGGGACACTTGTCGACCAAGGCACACCCGGAAACCTTGCACTGGCGCCTCCGCATTACTACCCTGGTCTACCACGCCTCTTCCAATACAACGGCGAAGGTTCTGAACGCGTTTGACGGTGTTTTAGGCCTAAAAACGAAGGCTTTCGGGCCCCTATGGACGAAACCTCCGGGACCCCAGGGACCGACGACCGACCGTGAACTTTTGGGGCCCATATCTTTGCAATTACTGCCCTGGTTGGAACTCCGAAAGCAGATTCTAAACACCTACCGCTACGCAGTACCGCGGCTTGCCCCGTTGGGGACCATGGGATGAGGGGGCGAGGGGGCCAGGGGGCGAGGGGGCGAGGGAAGGAGGTCGCGAAGAAGCATGCGACCCGACGTCGTTGGCCTCGTGATCATAGGCTATACGCGATTGTATTTAACTGCTATTCGCACGTGCAATCCATACATACATCGATCATGCAAGCACGCTGCTGACGGATATGTCGATCGCTTCCTCGGCTCCATAGAGCTAGATCAGGTCCTTTCCTGATATTTCTAACAAGATTGTTATATAGCGAGGTGATGTTGATTGAAATAACTCAGCGAGCTTTCCATTTTGGGCCTGGAAAGTCACATAATCACTGACAATGTGATTTGTCCACGACCTGGGGTCAGAAGTCCATCCAACCAATAAATAACACGTTTTACTATCCGTTCATCGCCGTTGGATACCATAAACATGCGTCCAGAGCGGAATCGGGTGTGAAACGTTTGAACGTTACATTTGCCCCCTGCACCGATGTGACCGCAAGGGCTTCCGCCCCTCCCCCTTCGGGGGAAGGGGCAAGCCAACGCTCTCGTCAAGCTCTATCCATTTGAAACATTGGGTGTTACGGACACGCGCTACAATGCGGGATGATGTTGGAGCTAGCAGGCAGCAAGGAAAGCTGGTGAGGATCAAAAATAAGTGGGCACGTGTTACCTCGAAAGGGACGGTAACCGTCGAGATAGTCGGCGTCCTTACTCGGGGTGTGTCTCAGGCAGAATTCCCCCCCAAACGGCATCACCAAGCAGTACGACAGTGGCGTTCACGGCGCCGTCAGCGCATTCGTGGCCCCCATAAACACACAAGTGACCCCCCTGCATCTGCTGGCCCTCATACCCCACCCACCACACCCCCACAACCCCAACACCGTAGTGAACCCGTTGCACGTGGTGCCGAAGGGCGACGGCATCAGGCCCATCATTGACCCCACGGCCTCCGGCGTCAACGCGTGCATGCAGCAGCTTCCGTGCCGGCTGCCAGGTCTGGCAGCGCTGCTCCAAAACCTACCAGCGGGCAGATACCTGGGCAAGCGCGACCTAGCATCCGGTTTCTACCACTGCGTGCTAGCGCCGGCCGCGCGGCGCTACATGGCCTTTCGCCACCCCATATCAGGCAAGCTGCAGCGTTATGTGGCGCTCCCCTTCGGCGCCAGCCAGAGCCCAGCGATTTTCTGCAAGCTAACGACGGCAGCAACAGCTATCATTCAGGCGGAGTGCGACAGCCGCGGCCTGCACGCCCGCATCTTCACCTACTGCGACGACTTCATGAACACCGGGCTGCAGCACGCCGACGTGGTAGGCGCTTTTGAGGTTATGGACGCAGTGGGCGCGAAGTTAGGTCTGACATGGAAAGCGGAGAAAGACCAGGGGCGGGAAATGGCGTGCCAGCATGCTGTTCGACACAGTGCGGCTGGAGATGCGCGTTACGCCCAACACACGGCAGCGGTATGCAGCAGCGCTGCGGTCGCTGCTGGACGCCGCGGCAAAAGGGCCTGTACGGTACCGCGGCAAGACCTGCAGTCCGTCGCGGGCAAGCTCACGTTCGTGGCGCGGGCGTGGCTGGGGCCACACCTTCCTGCAGAGTGTCTACGACGCCCTATTCTCGTTGCAGCAGCCGGCACCACGCACCGTGACGCTGGAGCCGGCGGCGCTCGAGGTCCTGCAGTGGTGGTGGTCGGTGCTGCGCGCCGACTCCACCGTGTGGGACGGCGCCCACAGGTGTACGGTCGCAGCACTGGAACTGGTGAGGGGGGAGTTCGCTGAGGCTTAGAGCGGTGCCGTGGTGTTCACCGACGCCAGCGGTGCAGGCTTCGGAGCCGCATGGGAGGAGGCAGAGCTACTAGGAGTGTTCACACAGCAGCAACGGCAAGGCCACATCGCGTAGTGGGAGCTGGCGGCGGTAGTGCGGGCGCTGCAGACCTGGGCGCCGAAGCAGCGAGGCCGCAAAGTTCTGGTGCGCTGTGACAACACCCAGGCACTTGCAGCGATAAACCACGGCTCCACGCGCGTGCGCGAGGGCCGCAGCTGGCGGAGCTGGCCATCAGCGCAGGGTTTAGGTTGAGGTGCGGGCGGGGCACATCGCGGGGGCGGAGAACGTGCGGGCGGATCGGCGATCAAAATCTCCGCCTCAAGCCAGCCATTTACCGCAACCTGGTAGCGGGCGAGGGCGGCAGGTATGAGCCAACAGTGGAGTGTTGCGCTGACGTTCTAGGGCTCAACGCGCAGCCGAGTTGTCAGGAGTACTACAGCCCGGAGCGCTCAGTGCTTGGGCAGCAGCATCAGCAGCTGGCGGGGAAGGTGCTGTGGGCCATCCCGCCGGTGGCACTGGTGGGGGAGGTCCTTGTTACGATCGCAGAGCAGCGCGCCTGAGCAGCAGCACCAGGGCAACAGTAGTCGTGCCCTTTCAGCCGGATCACGGGTGGTACCAGTGATGGGTGCTGGGGCACAACGAGGGCACGGTATCCAGGCCGGTTGGGAAGCTGCGGGCGGAAGTTGTGCCTGCGGCCCTGGGGACAGGTCGCCGAGCTAGTGTCCTACGCCTTTGTCATACTGCGTGTGCACCAGCGCCACCGTGTGAGCCATGCAGCGCGTGGCCTGACCTGCATCAGACCGTGCGGCCACGGCAACCCCTGCTGCGAAGGCTGCGGAGCCTAGGCCCATCGTGCATGCCTGCGCGTCCCCAAGACTGCCTATCCAGGCGGCCTATTCCCGCTGCACGCACTGTGTGCTGCTAGCGGCTGGCGTCGGCGGCGAGGAAGCAGCCCGTTCCCTCGCCGCCGAGTGGGTCTCGCTGGCGGGCAGCCCAGTAGCCATTGCAAGTATAAGCAGTGTGGGGGCTAAGTGCGCCACGCCGCTGGTTTTACATGACCACTGTCGGGCTTACATCCCTGTTGCGCAACATAAGCTTCTGATGCGATTCCAACTATGTTGTTGGCTGTTTACTGTTAATCTCGCATGGGATAGGCCTAGGGAGGTGAGGACGTGCCCGCTGTGCACAACCAACGAAGTGGAGGACGAGCATCACGTTCTGATGGCATGTACGGCTTACGGCCAGCTGAGGACAGACAGTGGCCTCGACTTAAGCAAGGGCATGCAGGAGGTGATGCGGAATGCGGACCCGGCTAGGCTTGCTGCGCTGCTCGACACCATATGGGAACTTAGGAGCAGGAATGTGCCCCTTGCGAGGGCCGGCCAAGAGAGATGATCAAGTTAGGCGTTATAAGGGTCACCCCGGCCCGGGCCTTCGGTTTCCACGAGGCAGGAAGGCAAGAGAAGTGCGCATCACCTTGTAACCACACACATAGTAGTAGCCGACGGCTCAGCGGGCATGTACGCGATGCATCTGCGGCGGTTCCTGGCATTCGCTGGCTCAGAGCTGCGTTTTAGCGAGGACCAGGCACTGCTGCCGGGCTGGCAGGGCCGCATCAACCCGTACGTGGTGGTGCTGTTCCTGACGTACGGCGTACGGCGGCGGGGCCTGGCCTTCACGACGATGGAGGGCAACATCAGCGCGCTGGCGGACTGGCAGCGCTCCAAGGGGCTCAAGGACAAGGAGCTCATCAGCCACTACCCCATGGTGAAGCGGGCGCTGCGCATCCTAAAGCGCGGCAGCGGCGGAGCGAAGCAGAAGGCCGCGCTGCCGCTGGCGGTGCTGCAGCAACTCATCGTCTGGCTCTACATGGCGGCGCGTGTCTTAGCGTTTCGTGCGTCGGGTTGCAGGCAGATGGGCGCGTTTTCTCCTGTGTGTCTGTGTTCGGGCGGCCACCTGGTGGTACCGGGTGGGCTTGCTGGGTTTGGGCTGCCGGTTTCCCGCGGTGCGGCGCTTTTTTAGTTTCTGAACGTATAAACGTATATTGAACGCTCAACTTCGGTGGCCCAGAAACGTCGGAGCGAGAAGCGAACATCCATGGACTTGCCTTTTGTCGGAAGTCCTAGCATAGCGCCATACCTATGAATCAAAGTTTGCGGTGGACTTCAATAACACGTACACGGCACGATTTTAATAAGGCCTGGCGGCGAGTGTGTGCATGTGCGGAGCGGAGGGGACGGGCAAGGCAGGAGGGATGACACGGGGCCCGATTCGCGGTCGGTTGCCCAAGGTGTCGTGGCACGAAGCGGTTTAAAACGATGAGGCAACTTGCCGATTACGTCTGCCCAACCGGCCGTTTCACCAATCCGAACCTGCAAGTTGGCCAATCCTACCGGTGGTTCGGTCAATCCCAACCCGCGCCCCGACCAATCCTACCGGTAGTTACGTCAACCCTACCGGTCAACTCGTCAATCCAGGTTTGATCGAATACTGTCAATCCGTGCCACGACCATGTGGGCAACCGATGGCCCGTGTCATCCCTCTGGCAAGGCCACATGGAGGAGGAGAGCGCGGAGCCGCCCAAAAAGCGGCGCCGGCGCGCGGGCTAATATTGCTGGCCGGTGTCTTAGATGGCGGTCCACGGGCGAGTGAGAGCACGTGATGTAGGCAGCATGAGTAGTGTGGCACTGTGGCTGCTTAATCGTGCTGTGGCTTGACCGTCTGGATTAGCGACTGCGCACCCGGCTGGCAGTGCCTGCACAAACCGGCCCCGGCTATGTCCGGGAGATGAGGTATTATCAAACAACTTCGGCCTCAGGCGGTGGATGTGGTGCGGGATCAGCCCGCTTTTCCCGTGCTTCACGGGGACCACCTCCCTTGTTCAGTTTCGCCCCCAGGATCACCCCTGTCCGCGTGCGTGGCGTGGAGAGCGTGGCGCCGCCCAGAAAGCGGCGCCGGCGCTCAGGTTGAGACTTGCTTATGTCTAGGTTGCAGTCATTGCTTGCAAGCATTTAGTTGTTGTGGCTCAAGTATTGGGTGGATCTATCTGGATTCTGTGGTGGTGTACTTGCGCTTGATAGCTGGACGCAACTATATGTATTAACGTGTATGCGGGGGGCGAGCGGTGCCTGTACAAACCGACCCCAGCTTTGTCTGGGAGATGAGGCATTTCGGAACCTTCGGCCTCAGACTAATGTACGTGGTGTGGGCTCAGCCCAATTTTTCCCGCATGGGAGGACCACCATACTTGTCAGTTTCCGGCTTTAGGCCGACGGGGTGTGTGCGTGTGGGTGTGGGTGAGCGTCTGCGTGTGCGTGTGCGTCTGAGTATGTTTGTGGGCTTGTCGCGCTGCTCTGCGTGTCCTGGGGGCAGCTGGCGGCGGCCCTGGCGCTGGCCTGCTGGCTTGCGTTCTGCTGGTTTAACCATCCGTGCCCTCGTGCCGCCGGGGAGCTCCGCCGTGAGCCCGGGTCCATCCAGCCCATCTACGGTATGCAGTACCGCAAGTACGCACGCCCAGCCTGTCTGCCCCCACACGCAGTCGCATGCACAGCTTGGGACGCCCCTGCCACCACAACTGCCACATATCATCCAGCCCAGACCCAGCACGCCCAGCCTGGCCCAAAGCCATCCGCTCCGCCCACCGTGCCGCCTTCCGCCCGCCTTAACAACGCCAGCGTCCCCCTATGCCGCTTCCCCTACCGTCCGCCACCACCTGCTCAGTTTGGAAAATCTTATCAGATCTACGCAACTGCAGCAAATCCTCTTCGGAAACATTGCCGACAACGTTTAGGGCGCGCACGAACGATACTCGACAGGGGCACCCCTGATACTAGGCCATACTCACGCCCTCAGCTACGCGTCCTCACCTACAGTTGTGTTAATCGTGGCTCGCACCGTATTCGACTCGCCCACCACGTTCCAACTTTCCGTACATCCTCGGGCCCCTCTTCTGCTCTGCTTCGCCCTGTTATTGCCTTTGCTTGCCATACTGTCGCCTAGCCGTTGCTTGCTGCACGCTGTCCTTGCATTGCCGGTACTAGTGGCTTCGGTGCTCTCGATCATCCGTGGACGCCGGACGACTGTTCGCAGGTGCGATCGCACGCTGTCTGTGTCGCGAGTGGCGCGGTGTTTGTACAGTCTGCGTGCGGTTTCGCCTGGCCGGGCGCCCGGAACGTGAGGACTGCGTGTCAGCAACCTACTTGCCAGCCAACGCATCACCGGTGAAGTTACAGTGCGCCAGCAACATACTTGGCCTTTGCTGCTTTGCCCCACGCTGCCTGACGAGCTGAGAATTAGCAGTCAACACAACGGGACTGTACATGGGGCCCGCACTATGCTCGACCTGACTGCATGACATTGAGTGCCCGAAGGCCGAAGCCCGGCTCCGTAGGAGGGGAACGCCAGCACGGGCGGCCCCCCGGAACCTATGCCAGCCTATGTCAAGGCTGTGCGACAGACTCTTTCGGCTTATGCAGGTCACGGTAGACGGGACAGGACGGGGCGTGTACATCAAGCTGAGCTTGAGGTCAGCGTGGCCGCGTGGGCAGGGCATGCGATGCAACAGTTTGATGGAGCTTTGAGCGTAGTCCCATGCGTGCCTATTCTGCTTGTCCTTTCACACCTAAAATGTATAAAACAATGATCGCCTAAAAGGCAAAGTGACTATCGAACCGATCTCGTGAATCAGTGTGCGCCTCTTGCCTAGGCTATGGAATCTGGAGCCCAGGCAAGGCGATATCTTCATACAAACTCTGCAGCACGACGCTTGATCCCTCAAGCGGACGTCGCCCATACTTGTATCGAGAATTCCGCTGCACACGAAGCACAAGATAGCGACACGGAGGCTACGAACGTACTTCTCCCCTATACCGCGGACAGCGTCACAGATCAGCCAGGCATCAGCGCCAGCAACGACATCCAGGGCACGGGCCATCGCTGGTCCAGCGCCTCGCTGACCCTTGACGAAGGGCCGGGTGCTCCGGACACTCGCTCAGCCGGCTCCTTCGCTTCGTGGGTCCGGCCACCTCTTGGCGGCATAGGGAGCAGCGGAGGGGGCCCCGCAGTGCAAGGGCAGGGAGCTATCCAAGGCAGCAGCCACCCAAACCCGCACGGCGCAGGAGCAGTCACTGCCTCTCCCTCCCGGCGGGGTTCGGCCGGCTCGTACGCAACCTACACAGGGAGCGCGGCCAGCGGCCGCAGCGTGGGTGGTGGCAGCTTGAGCGGCATGCTGCCTGCAGCAGTGTCCGAGGACGGACCTTGCCTGCCGGAGCAGCAGCACTACCCAGAGGACCACGGCAGCACAGGCGGCGGCGGTCGCGGCTTCGGCACCGGCCCCAGCCGCCTGCACCAGGTCGCCATGGCCGATGGTGGGCAACAGGTGCAGCATCATTATGGCAGCGATGCCGAGCATCAGTATGGGGGAGGCGATTACGGGCAGTACGGTGAGGAGTACTCAGAGGCTGCGGCAGCTGCGGCCGCTTATGGCGCCGCTGTCGGTTCCGGGAGCGACGGCGGTGTGTATAGCGGCCGCGGTGGAGACTCGTATGACGGCGGTGATGGCAGCAGTGCGGCTGCCAACAGCGCTGCCACTGCCGGGTGGCCGGCTGACCCTGAAGGCATGCTGTCTCTGCTGCAGCAGCAGCGGGGCCAGTACCGGTCGTGGGTGGCGCAGTGCGCTGTGACAGCACTGGCAGCGCTTGATCTTGATTACGAATCTGCGGGACCAGTGGCAGCGCCTGTGTCGCTGCCAGAGGCAGGGAGCGGGGGCGAGGCGGAGGGCGGGGCAGCGGCGCACGTACCGGGCGACGTGCCGGGCATGGTGGCGGCCATGGACGTGGCGGGCCAGGCGCGGCATTACCTGCTCATGCTCAAGGTGAGGCGCGGGGTGGGATAGTGGTATGGGTGAAGGGGTCTGGTGACGTTGAGCTTGCACGGCGGCCACTGCGGATGTTTACATGCTGCTGGGTTTGGGCGTGGGGTTTGGGTAGGGGCACCGATCCTGAAGATGTTGTACGGGTATCGATTGAAGTCCAAACCGTACCAACTGAACACGCCGTGTTGCCCTGCTGCGATGCAGGCCGCTGCCGAGTCGGCTCGGGAGGCCGGCCGCGCGCTGTACGCTTTTGAGGCGCTGTCGCTGCCGCCCCCGGACCTGTCAGAGGGAGGCGCCGACCCGGCTGTGCTGGCAGTTGGCGAGGCGGCGGAGGCGGAGTATGTGAGCGCCGCCTACGCCGTCACAACTGCCATCTCCAACGCGGCGGCGCAGGTGCATACTGATGTGTGCTTGTGAGCAGGCGCCCGTGGCAGGCGCCTGTATGCGTGAATGCGTGCGGATGCGGTGGCGCGCTTCACTGATGGTTCCTCCTCCTTAAACCACCTGGAAAACCCATGGACCAGCGAAACGACGTGCCGGCTGAACAGGTTCCAGTGATCAGACCGGCCCCATACACTTGACTGCGCCAGCTATGCTCCCTGTGGGAGCTGCCACAGCTATGTTGACACTTCTCGCGCTATGGGCGCAGGTCGAGGCATTACAGGAGCACTGCGGCTCTGCTGAGAACCTGCTGCGGCAGCTGGACACCAGCGGCGGCGAGGGCGCTGGCGCCACCGACAGGTCGTCAGGCGCTGTCGGCCTAGAGGCGCCTTTGAGCCGGCGCCTGGCGGGCATAGGGTTGAAGCTGGCAGGCCGGCTGCGGCGCGAGGCGGCGGAGCTGCTGACTGCTCTGCGCTGGCCGCCGCCGCTGGCCAAGGCCGAGGCTGAAGCGGGGACAAGCCCCACGGTTGACATGGCCACAGAGCCACATGGCGAAGGGGCGTTTGCTGGCTTCGAGGCGCACCCTGTGCTTGCGCGGCGCCTGGTAGGCACTAGGGTCCGGTGCTGGGGGTTAGCCTTTTAGAATGGATGCATGGCATGATAGTCAGCTGTCAGCTGCATGACCTGCCATTTTGCCGCTCTCGCATCGAGTCCTGCAGGTGGGCGTGCTGACGGCGCTGACACACTTCCAGATGGCGGTTGAGCAGCGGCCAGCCTTCCTGCGCCTGCTGGCGGGACCGCAGGTGCGGGCCGTCCGCGTCGGGACTGGGTGGCATGGCTGCGGTGCGCAGAACCCTTGAGCGGCGACGAGCTTGGGCTGGGAGAACAAGGAACGTGTGACTCACATGGCTCCGTCTACTTTTCCTTATTGAACTCTGTTGACAGCGGCGCGGCCGTGGCTCTGCGGCCTCCGGGTACGAGGATGACGGAGCCGAGCTGCAGGATCAGGAGTCGGACGGAAGCGAGGAAGAGGAATTCGGCAAGCCGATTTTGTGGGCCGCGCAAGTACGTGCGTGGTAGGGGTGGGGCTGGGGGCGTGAGCGCATCGGGTGCCGCCACTTGCGGGACCACGTGATGTGAGGAACCCCAAACGACCTACCATGTGAACCTGCGCTGTAGTGAAAACAAACAGCGGGGACTGGTGCATGGCTGCACGCCCGGCCTGATGCGCGCCCACATTCTGCCTGCGAGACGTGATGGGAAGAGAAAGTGCGAACCCAAGCAACCGAAAGCAGATAGCAGGGACTGCTTTACTGCTGCAGGCTTGTCCGAATCGCCAGCACTTCCCATGCGTGTGCCTGCCAGGTGCTGGCAGAGCCGGTGTCTCGCCGCCTGCGCTCCCACTTCCACCCGGGCGCCCCCACTGGGCGGCTGGACCGGCCCGCTTGGCTGTTCGCCACCTCGCTGTCCTGGCTGCGGCGGCACGGCCACTGCCTGGCGGCGCTGGACGACATGCTGGCTTGCCTGCAGGTGAGTGCGCTGTCGTCGTGTTGCTTTGGGTGCTCGCGTGACAGTCGTGCCGTGCTCCATCCGGGATCCTTCACTGAGAATATCCCTTTTTGCCACCTCCTCCGCCTCTTATGCGCCATACCCCGCAGCTCAAGCCGCACTACAACATGCCCGCCGAGTTCACAAGGTGCGTGCGTATGATATGTGTGGCGGGGTCTGTCGTGAAGTTGAGCTTGCGAAGCAGGCTAACCATGCAACCATGGCACTCGCTGTCTTCATATGTGTCTCCTGCAGAGCGGTGCAGGAGGAGGTACTGGCGCTGCTGCGGGAGGTGCGCCTGCCCGCGCTGATGGCGGCCACCGCGGAGGCGGAGCGGCAGGCGGCAGAGGCGGCGGAGGGTGGCGGTGAGGTGAGCACACGGGCGCGCATATGTCGCAAGCAAGCATGTACATGGCAAAACATAATCACGCTTACCCGCTACTGTTGGTGTGTTCAACAATGCCCATGCCTATCCGTGCTGCGTACTAGGAGACCGATGCGGCAGCAGCCGTAGCCGAGGCAGCAGCTGCCGCGGGTGGGCTGTGGTTCGGGCTGATGGACGCAGCTGCCGCCTGGGACATTGCGCTGCTGCCGCTGCTGGGCGCGGGCGGTCAAGCGGTGGAGGCGGCGGCGGCGCGGGCAGGCGTGCTGCTGGAGGGCTACGCTCGGGCAGGCGATGGCGGTGAGCACGTCGAACCACGTCGCAGGCAGTGTATTGCCTTGACGCAGTCACCTCATGTACTTGCCTCTTGCACGCAGCCCGCGGCACCGCTCGCGCCTGTGACGCCCTGGACCCGGTGGCGGCGGGCGGCACGTCGGACATGCACGCCCGCTTCGTGGCCGTGGCGGCCGTGGCAGCAGGTGCCCCTGCAATGGGCGCGGCTGCCGCTGCTATGGAAGGTGCATTGACCGCAGGCGCGATGGGACAGCAACGCTCGTTTAGCCCCGCTCTGGCGGCTTGGGCGGCGGCGGAGGGGGGTGCCGCGCTGCGGGCGGTGGAGGCAGCGGCGTATGATGACAGCTGCCTGCTGGCGTCGGCGGAGGAGGTAGGGCACTGGGGACAGGGTGCGCGGCTGGCTGCCTGTTCAAAGGCCTTCTGCTGTACCCTGAACTTGGTCGGTTGTCCCACTGCTCCAGGCCACCACACGCGCTCTTGGCCTCTCCCAAGACCTTGGCGACAGCAATAATACCTCGACCTCAGCAAGCGCCGCCGCTGCCATATCCATGGCCGCCGGTGCCGCTGCACCGCCCGGCCCATGGCAGCGGGACACGTGGCCGCCGGTGCTGGCAGCAGAGGCGGCAGCGGTGCTGGACGGACTGGTGGCGCGCTCGCGCTGGCTGGCGGCGGCGCCCGCGGCTCAGGCGGCCTGGCTGGAGGCGGCGGCGGGGCCGTTGCTGGGGCTGCTGAAGCGGCGGCTGGGGCGGCTGGTGGAGGTGGCGGTGGCAAGCGGCGACGCG
This sequence comes from Chlamydomonas schloesseri, assembly GCA_016834595.1. Classification (NCBI taxonomy): domain Eukaryota; kingdom Viridiplantae; phylum Chlorophyta; class Chlorophyceae; order Chlamydomonadales; family Chlamydomonadaceae; genus Chlamydomonas; species Chlamydomonas schloesseri. Next base: position 144,307 of record JAEHOD010000109.1, on the reverse strand, counting down.
CTGGGAGAAGCCGGGCTGCCCAAGGTGAACTTGTGAAAACGGAGCACGGGATATCCATGATGTACTGCCGCGGTGACAGCTGCTTCTGCGATGCCCTCTTGACGCGTGGGCCTGCTTTACGCCGCAGGTGTGCGCCGCCCTGTGCGCTGCCCGCCACCTGGACGACCACCTGCATAGCCTGCTGCTCACCGAGTTGGCCCCGTTGGTGGCGGCACTGGCGCGACTCAACGCAGCGGCCGGGCAGGTGGCAGCAGGCGGCACGGCAGCGGGCGGTAGCAGCGTGCCCGGCTCCCCTGCGTCCCGGGGCACGGGGGCAGGGGCGGCGGCGGCGGCGGCTGGCAAGCTCGGCAGTGGCAGCTTCTGGGGCGGGCTGCTTGCCGCGGCCGGCGGTGGTGCAGGCGCCGCGTCGCCGGCGCATCGGGCGCTCCAGGACGGCGTGACAGCGCTCGCAGGTGGCACAAGCCTGGCATCGGCCGCGCTGGGTGCGGGGGCCGCTGGCGGCGGTGCTTCCGGTGGGCCGCTGCCTCCAGTGCTCGGGGAGTACGTGGCAGCCTTCGGGCGGCTGCACCGGGACGGCTGCCTCAAGCTGGCGAGGGAGGTGGCGCTGGGCTTTGGCAGGTGAGTCCTGCAGGGATCATGGAGCCTGTTAGCAGTGGTTGAATGGTTGACGTGCGTACGCATCTCTTCCTTAACGCCTCGGCTTCGCCATGTGGCATTCGGTGTATGTCGTCCCTCTGGTGCAGGCACTCTGTAGCGTACCGGCACGCCATCGAGGCCAACCCGCAGTTCCCCTTCCTGCCCGACGAGGACCTTGACGAGGCGCTCAACGGCGGCCGGCTGGGTGGAGCTGAGCATGAGGCGGGTAGCGGGGGCGTGCGGCCGGCGGCCAGCATCACGCCCTCATTCGCGCCGGCGCTGCTGTTCCTGCAGGTATGTTCAAGAGGCGGTGCAGCGACGGGGCGCACAGGACAGGGCTCCGTGACTGCAAGCCGTGTGAGCTAAGGCGTGCCGATGCCTGCCTGATAAATTCCCGTGCTTACGTGCTGCCTTGCCTCCATGTACAGACCACGCTGCACCAGCTGTCGCGCGCCTGCGACAAGGTCACGTTTGCGGACGTGTGGCGCGGCGCGGCGCTGTCCATCAACCGCTTCGTGTTCAACTTCATCGCCACAGAGAGCCGCTTCACGCGCGCGGGTGAGGGCATATTTGGGCGTAAAGCGTTTGCTTAGTACAGCCTGGTTACCATTTCAGGATCGCCCCACGCGCTTGCAGGTGCCCGGCAGTTTGCGGCGGATGTGGCCGGACTGGCACAGCTGTTTGCGCCCTACACTCGCCGCGGTGGCGCTGGAGGGGGACAGGGCGGGGCAGCGGCGGCGGGTGGCCAGCATTTCCGCGAGTTGCAGGCGGCAGCGCGGCTGTTGTGCCTGGGCGACGAGGAGGCGGCGGACGTGATGCGGCGGGCCAGCGCGGCGGCGGTGGCGGCACGAGCAGGTAAAGGTGATTTTATGGTTGTAACAAGGATCATTGCTCACGGTTTGGACCCTTCTGAATCTGGTTGAATTGCAGCGGCCACCTCTACGCCCTCCAAATCGTCCCGGCCCCGCTCCTCTCCGAGCAAGCCGCACAGCCGCAGCGACCCGGTGCGTGTGGGCGTGGCTCTCGTGCGTCTCTGCATTCTACTCGTATATTGCTTGTTGAGATCCATGTCCAACTCCGGCAGCAAGCATCCGCTGTCCTGATTGCTCATCTGGCCGCGGGGCGCAGGTGCGTGTCGGCATGGCCTCGGACCCGGTGCTGTCGGCGGCGGGCATGGCGGTGCTGTCGCCGCTGCAGATCATGAACGTCATTGAGCACAGGTGCGTGCCGGGTGGAGCACCATGCCTTGCAGATGAGTGTGAGCAAAAGCGGACACCCACATTCGCCTCCCGGTGTGTGCTGCTGGCGCAGGATTTGAGGCGTTTGGCGCCGTTTCTGTCGCGTGTGCGAAACTGGAAGTCGGCGGTGGATAGGGTTGGCGGAGTTTTTAACTTACTGCCTGCTGCGCACTCAAGTGTTCCCCCGTGTCAGGGAAAAGGGGCTGAGCCCCTCCACAGTCTGAGGCCGAACGTCCTCATCGCCCGGACATAGCCGGGGTCGGTTTGAAGTTTGAACAGGCACCGAGCCAACCAATGCAGCGATCAAGCAACCTAAGACGCCGCTCGGGAGGTCATGACTCACGAGGGATGTGACAACGTCGATCAAGGCAACGTCGATCATGGCAAGCAACTCAAGGAGCTAAAGTGGAGGGTTCCGGCGACTTGCTGAGCCATGCCTTTCCCACGCTTGAATGCAGATGCCCTGTGGCAGGGAAACCCCCTGCCCTGAGGTCATCCCTGCCCTGCGCCTTGCGTGGAATATCGGGATGTGCAGGCCATGTTTGAGGGCTGGGTGATTGGGGCCTTTTCAGGGGGGGCTTGGACACGCCGGTGATGCAAGCAAGGGAACAGGTGTGCGGCGTCCCTGGAGTGTCTGAAGATCCCACCCCCCTCAAAAACCGTCAAAACATAAGCAGTCGGGACAGAGGCAAAATTGCGCGCTGTGAGTGTACCGACTGAGGTAGCTGGCCGATGTTGCTGGAGCGTTTTGCTGTTGCGCATTCCTCACGCTCCGGGCGCCCGGCCAGGCGATGCCACCACACACAATGTCAATGCGACGCCACGCAGCGCGAGACAGGTGGAAGCGTCGCACCTGCAGGCAGGCGTCCAGCGTCCACGGATGAGCGCTAGGCCGAGGGTCAAGTTAATGCGAGCGGCGTGCAGCAAGACAATGGCCGGGCGACAGTGTGCAAAGCAACTAAGCAACGGCAAAGACAGGGCGCGACAAGGCAGAAGAAGGGGCCCGAGGTGTACGGTATGGTGGGCGAACGAATGCAGTGCAACACGCCGACATCACAACCGGAGGGTAGCGTAGCTGATAAAGAGGCGAGAAGCTGGAACTTCGGAAGGGAGGCTGAGAGCGCGCCCTAAGCTGTCGGTCATGGGGGGCTTCGACACGCGTGGATGCCGTGTGGTCGTGTGGAAGCTTGACATGTGTGCCGCACTCTCCTGCCGTCTTTAGGCAATAGGCAAGAGCAAGTATTAATTCCTCGCGCTCGCGGTTTGCGCCAGTCTGATCTGATCTTCACGCGCCGACAGTTTACATGCTTTCTGGTGACTTGTACCGCCGACCCTGCAACGCAAAGGGAGTACTTGCGAGCGTGTGCGCCGGCGAGCCCCCAACCCCCTCGTGCCCCCCCCCCCCCCCCCCGGAGATGATGACACCGGTATCCGGCCGATCCTGGGGTTTTGCATCCCCTCACCCCACCCGGCCGGCGCTGCCTCCCTGTGCGGCCGCCGGTTCCTGACGGGTGTGGGGAACCGCAATGCGGTCCGCACCCGTCGCTGTCCTGCTATTGCTTCCTGTCCATTGTGCCCGTCCTTGCACGGCTCCACATTCGCATCGCCCATGCCGCATGCCGTATGACCGGGATTGCGCAATGCAACGCGCGCGTTGCTCTTTTTCTGTTGGCCGCCCCGCGTCAGTACTTTATTACTTCCTTGCATGACTGCTTTCTCAGTGCCTTTCCTTAGTTTTAGGTCAGCACCCGCCGTCCCGCAGCGCAGCCTCAGCCCAGCAAGGCCCAGCACCGCACAGTCTCGCTGGTTCCTCGCCTGTCTTTGCGCGCTTTGCTGCCTTGCCTGCTGCTTCATGGCTTCCATGGTTTTTCCTTTACGCTTCTTTCTCTCTTCCCTCGCATGTCGTGCTGGACACCGGTGGCGCTGGCGATTTTCAGGTTGGTCACACCTCGAGCCAGGCTGCGCCAGCCTAGCGCGCCTTCAGCCCAGCAGTTCGAACAGTATAGCTTACAGCCTCCTGGCGGTATTGGGCCGGCTCATATCAGTGGTTATCGTCTCTCGAAGGTAATGTGGCAGCGCACTTCGCCTTACCGCTCACCCCCTTCTCATGCTGCTTGCGAGACACGACACCAACATTAGGTGGCGTGCTTACGTTTTCGTTACGCAATTTAGAGCATGTCCGTAACGCTGCGAGGATGCACCCCTGCCTCCCCTCGCCCCAGTTAATAGGCCGGATAGATTTTGCAGCCTGAGGAATGGATTGAATTGTTGAAAGCCTGCCGAAGAATATCAGAATCCATATCCTTGTCAAGCCCACGTTCTTACACGTGGTCCTTTTTCCGTGCTTCACGGGACCACCTCCACCAGGTAAAACAAAACGTGCATCAACCACCAGAAATCGTCTGACTGTCCTCTCATAACTTAGGGCTGGGGTGCATCCAGCGACGACAGCACCAGTCCCACGTTGCCGCCCGGGCTGCCGCCAGCGTTGCCGCCGCTGCGGCGGTGTTGTCGCGCCATGGCCACCGCTACGTGCGGCATGGCGCCGCCGTTGCTGGCGGCGCCGGGGGGCGGCGGCGGCACTCCCGCCAGCTCCACCTCCAGCAACGGCCCGCTGCTCCCGTTGGCGGTCAGCGAGGAGCCCGGCGGCGGCGTGCCGTTGGCGCCCATCACGCCTCCGGAGCTTGCTTGAGCCGCAGGGGCTGCATTCAGGCTAGGCAGGGGCTTGGAGTTGGCAGGCCCATCCATGCCGGGGTGCTCCTCATCAATGGTCTCCAGCGTGTTATGGTTGCCAATGAACGAGGCGCCGCGCTGGAATGCAGGGGGCGGAATAAGTGAAGATCAGATACGTGCTTTCGCTTTCGTTTCGCAAATTAGCGCATGTCTTTAACGTGATACCGGCGAAGGTCACAAGCACGCCGCGTTTATGCTGCCCAAAGCATGACAGCCCAGACCTTACAGCAGCTAGGCCGTACCACTCACCACGTCCGCCGAGTGCATGGCAGCGGAGAGGCTGAGGATGCGGCCGCCCACCTGCACCGTCTGCGGGTTGTGCAAGTGAGGGACAAGGGGGGTTGCAAGGATATGCAGCGAAGTGGAGCAGGTAGGCAGCAGGCGAGGTTAGGCGAGGGACCAACACCAAGTTGTGAGCGCCCCGCGTCATCGAGTTGTCGGTGTCCCTTCTCAGTCGTCAGTAACATACCGGCATAAGCAACCCGTTTACTCACCGCCGGCCCGCCGCCCAGCCCCAGGCCTAGCTTGGGTAACGGCGCCAGACCGCCCGCCCCGCTGCCATTGATGGAGCCGAACAGGCCGCTGCTTCCTCCTGATCCGCCTCCAATCGCTCCGGCGCCTGCTGCAACGCCATTTGCTATCGCGCCTGCGGCAGCCGCGTGTGGCACAGCCGCGCCGGCTGGCCCAGACCCGTCACCGCCGCCGCCGCCCTGCTGCTGCAGTGCCGCCGCCATCTTTTTGTTGAGCGAGGCGAAGGGCTGCAGCGCCGGCGTGGGGCCGGGCACCTCGGCCCGCAGCCGCAGCAGCGTGTCCAGGATCTCGTTGAAGCTGGGCCTGCGGGCCGGAAGATCGGACGGTGGCGGCAAGGTGGAATGCAGGTGCCCAGAAATGCTGGACGCCACAACACACGTCCTCCCCCCCCACCGACTTAGGGTTCACTCGGCCGGTGTGCTTGGGATTGTAGAACGGACTCCCCCCCTTCATTTAGATTGGTTTAGTTTGGGCTGGTACCCCCCGCTCACCTCCTCGCTCTTATGCATTGGGTTTGGTTTAGTTTGGGCTGGTAACCACAACCCCCCCCCCATGACCTGCTCATTTATCTGCCGGCCCCGCTCCCTCTTCACTAGCTGCGCCACCCGCTCACCGCTGTGCTGGGTCGGGCACCCAGCACCTCTCCGCCAGCTCCTTGAAGGCCGCGGGCGTGCCCAGCGGGAACACCGGCCGCCGGCCCTCCTTGGACGTCTGGTGGCCCAGCAGCGCGCCGGGCGTGCCTACACGGGGACATGCATAGTTGTGGGCGTATCCATGCAAGTTTGAGAATTACACTCAAGGGCTTGGTTAAGGCGAGAAGACGGGGTGGGTGTACTGGCACGCTGGTTGTGGACTAGACAGCGCAGGTGCAAGGTCAGGTGCCGCTAGCTGGGCCCCGACTCCCTCGCGCACTTCACTGCACTGAGCTGCACTGCGCTCACCTCTGTACGGGTGGCCGCTGGTGAAGATCTCCCAGAGCGTGATGCCGAACGCGAACACATCCGCCGCCCGCGACACGTGGCCTGCCAGCATCACCTCCGGGGCCATGTGCGTCAGCGAGCCCTGTGCGGGTGCAGGTGCGGGTGCAGATGAGGGGCGGTCAACCGTAGATGTGTTTGGAGTGCGATGAAAAGGCGATTGATGTGTCGCATACATCCCTACGCCCTGCCCTCCGCAATCCAATCGATGACACGAACTGCCGCGCACGGCACGCACCTGGAACATGTTTGAGGCGTGTGTTGCGGTTGCATCCAGGCGCACGGACAACCTGTGGATTTAGGTGAAGGTCGCGGGGGTGTGAAACCTGCTGCCAACCCGAGTAAGCTATCACGTCATAACTGCTCGCAGCAACCCCTGCTTCCACTCGATCTCACCCAAAGTCTGCCACCTTGGCCACCACGCCGCGCCCGCTGTCGCCGCCGGAGCTCTTGAGCATGACGTTGGTGGCCTGTAAAGCAAGTGTATGAGACAACCAGATATGGAGTCTGAACGGCTCCAGCGGGCTTTGACCAACCGAGCTGTCCTTCCGGAGCGCGGTGCCCTGCTGCACTGCCTGGTGCAACCGGCTGAAGGGTTGTATGTGCCCGTTTGCACAACCACATCTCCGCGCTGATTGTGACGTGGGTAGTGAAGGACTGGCTCACACGCTGGCACTTTTGCGAGGCGGTGATGGAGCTGCCGGTGTTTTACGCACAGGTAACGTGTGACACGAGGAGGCGGAATTGGTGGAGCCCCAGCCCAGCGCGCTCCCACTCTTGCACACTGCATACACACAACGCGCAAGCATTTACCTTCAAATCACCATGCAGTACATCGTTGAGGTGAAGGTGCAGCAGCGCCTTGGCCACGTCTGCCGCCGTGTCCAGGATGGCGAGATAGTTGAGGCCTGCGGCGGATGGGACGCGGAAGCATGACTTGATGCCGCGGACAGTCATACACTACGGTACTGTGCCACCAGCACTCACCCTCCGCCGAGAAGAAGGCGCCCGCGTCAAGCGCGTCCCGCAGGCAACCCCGGTCGCAGTACTCCAGCACCAGCTGCACCTCGTAGCTGTGGATGCCGCCCGCGCCCGCGGACAGGGGGGCAGTGCCGCCGCCGCCGCCCACGCCGCCCGTGGGGTCAGTGAGCGACACACCCCGATTGGATGTGACGCCCGTGGTCGCGGTCGGATTTGCGGGAGGGGGTGCGGCAGGAGGTGCCGTGCCGACCGCGGCAACAGCGGCCGCTGCAGCCGCTGCTGCGGTGCTGCCAGGTGGCAAGGGGGGCGCCAGGGCGGAGGCGGTTGCTGACACGGAGGAGTCGGGGGAGCCAATCATGATGGCGCCCTGGTCCGCCAGCACCTGCGTGGGCATAGGTCGGCAGTGGATGAATGCGGTTCAGCAAACACACGGCAGTTCGAAGCCTGCATCTTGAGCGTGCCAGAACAACACTGAACACCTCACTCGGACCACTGTCAGCCTTACCTGGGTGCGCCCAACGTTGCCAGCATTGCCGGCCTCTCCGCCCATTGGAGCGGCGCCCGAGCCGCTGCCGACACCTAGCCCGTTTGCAGCCCCGCCACCGCTCGGCTGCAAGCTGTGCGTGCCGCCTGCACCTCCACCCGCTACTGCCGTGCCTACCAACAGCCCCTGGCCGCCGGGCGCTGAGGTGGTGGGCGGCAGCGCGGAAGAGTCCCGCAGCGGCCGGATGTGGTAGGTGTAGGTCTGGACGATGTTGGGATGCGCCAGGGACTGCATACATCGGCAGATACGTGTTTGGGTCGTAATGAGGCAAATGCGGCAAGAGGCTCTGAGTGCCGGGGAATCAGTAAGTAGGAAAGAGGACACAACATGTTGATAGGGCCACGTTGGCGATGGCCAAAGCGCAGCAAGAGTCACCCTCGTCAATCACCAAACCACCACCATTAACCCCACTACCCACTACCGCACTTACGCTGCTGATGGCCGCCTCCATGACCGCCATCTTCTCGCGCTTCTCCTTGCCGCTCATACGCGCTGGCAGCACTATGGTCTTGATTGCCACCTCCGTGCCCCGCCACAGGCCTAAAAGGGTGGCGGGTTTGAGGAAAAGATCACTGAGTAAAGAAGAACAAGACCGAGAAAGACGTCATAAGTTGCCGCCCTCCCCCCCCTTCTTCATTAATTTAACATGCATGGAACCCCCTCCCCGCTGCCCCAGCCGCCCTCACTCACCCTTGTACACCTTGCCGAAAGTGCCCTCGCCCAGCATCTCCAGCATGGTGACCTGCAGATATATGAGCGCACGCGAGCCGATAATGCGTGGACACTTAGTAGGGTGTAGCCTGTCGCATGCAATATGGCTTAAGAGTTGCGGCGGCACGGGCAGCACAAGTAACTGCAATAAGTGCGCCTGTCCACGCTACCCGATCACTAAACACCGGCAACAAACAACGCGTGAGTAAGATCACGACCCCAAGAAGCGCCCACACGCACCTGCTCCGCCTCGCCCAGCTGCTCGCGGCGCACGCTGGTGCCGGTCAGCAGCATCTTCTGGCGCAGGATGTCCAGGTTGCGCCGCGCGCCGTCGTCTGTGCCGCCGTTGCCGCCGCTGCCGCCGCCTGTAGGTGCGGCGCCGCGGTAACGGTGTCAAGGGACATGTACGCAGCGGCGTGCGGCGGCGTGCGCACCGACGCACAGGTAGTGTTGCTCGACAGGAGAAGTGACGACACCCTGACCCAGCCCCGCCGCACCTCCTGCGCCGCCTATGCTGGCCGCGATGGCGCCGCCGCCACCCTCCAGCAGGTCGATGAGGTCATAGTGGCGCGCCAGCAGGGCCTGTTTCGAATGTGCGACGACCAATGCATACACCAGTGATGCACAGCCAGGACGAATGTACACCAGGTGCATCCACTCGCGCCTAAGCACCACCCAACCTGCCCAGTGCCCGCTTCGCGGCCATCCCTGCCATGCTCTCAGATGCCGCCTCAGACGCCCACCTGCATGCGGTTCTTCTCCTCCTCCAGCGTGCGCGTGGTGCACGCCAGCTGCCCCGCCGCCGTCACCACCTCCCGCAGCAGGCGGCGCTGCTGCACGCGGCTGACCACCACCACAAACACCAGGATGGACAGCACCACCGACACAATCACAACCTGCGGAAGGGCGCCAGGTCAGGATAGCACGTGGATGTGATGACGAGGCAAGACAATGGGGCCGCGCCAAGGTCCAAGCAGCACCACCCCGCATCAACGCGTATTCCTATCACGCATCCACACAAGAACCGCCACCTGACTTCGCCGCTCCAGCACATCATGTGCCCCTGCGCCTGCATGCCCGCCAGCTCCACTCCCACCCCACCATGGCAATGAGCGGCGCCCGCCAGCTGGGCACCCAGCCGTCGGTGCGCGTCACGTACAGCGTCCACTCCACGTTGGGCAGGGTCACCAGGGTCAGCACCGGGTCGGCCAGGTCCTGAGGTGTGTGTCCAATTAGAAGCAGGAAGGTGAGCAGCAGCAGGAGCACAGCGGTTTCGCACGCACAGCCCCGTCACAAAAATGCAAAGCGCGGGGAGATCCGCTTCCTCCTTGCATCGTTTCCTTGTTCCTCTCGCTCGTCCCCCACCTTGTGCAGGTCGTAGTACATGAGCGGCCGCACGCCCGACACGCTTGCGTTGAAGCCGGGCGGGCGGGGCGGGTCCAGCCCCGCCGACCAGTCCACCGCCAGCTCGGTGCCGGGCGGCGTGTGTGGCCGAGTTAGCACGTAGTCGTAGCCCTGTTGACGAGGGAGCAGCGGCGGTGAACAAGCGAGCAAAGCGTGTCTGGGGCAATCAAGGACGCCATGCAAGGATTCGTACGTTCACAACTCATTCCTTCCCCTTTCTGTTGTCACATGCATCCGGGTCCCCCTTCCCTAATGAGATATTAGGCAGGTCAAACTATTCAAAACGGGGATCATCATCTTCATGCGGAGCCGACTACGCCTTCTGGTCATCGGTATGCCAACGTGTGTTGCGAAGTCTGTTCTACGTCTACCTCGTCATTAACTAAACATGCATGGCATCCCCTCCCCCTGCCCCGCCGCCCGCCTCCCGCCACCCCCACCTGCGCCTCCAGGTCCTGCAGGTGCGTCACGTTGTCACGCAGCGCGTCCCAGCTGCACAGCACCGTGCACAGGCCTGTGGTGACGGCGGCAGGTAGCGGGAAGAAGAGATCAGCAGGAGTGCAGCTGTGAGCGCTGCAGCATTCGTAAGAAGCCCTGACCTCGAGAGCCGGAAGCCTCCCTTGGTACTGGTAGTCGTCCTCGCACCCCTTTCCCTCCTCCTCCTCCTCCTCCTCCTCCTCCTGCCGCTCACCCCAGAAGCGCGGCGCCTCCGGGTGCTGTGGCTGCCACACCAGGTCCAACATGCCGGGGATGGAGGAGGTGGGGCCATTGCTGCCGTCCGGGCCTGAGCGCAGAGCAAAGAGGCGGCGGACAACGGCCGTGCGATTCAGTGTCGATCAAGCGGTCTGGAGAGGGGGCATGCAGCTCCCACCAAATCACACGTGGCCCGGAGCATCCCATGCGCGCAGGCCTCCCACGCACCCGGCGGGATGTCAAAGGTGGAGTTTTGGGTACCGTTCACGAAGATGGCCTGCATGCCCACGATGCCGATGCCGCCCTGGGTCAGGTTGTAGGGCCCGATGATGGTCAGGTTACCTGTGGCGTGGGGGTGTTGCCGTGTTATCAATCCCAAAAAGATCGTGCACACCCGGCCGGTATCAGCACTTTACCAGTCGACCCCTCCTCTTCAATGGCACCCCGCCCCACCACTCACGGCTGGTGAGCGACAGCTTGACCGGCACTGTGTTGACCGAGTCGTTCAGCCAGTTCTTGCCGATGGCACCCCAGTTGCGGTCATCGGCGGTGGTGGTGCCGTTGAGCGGGTACATGGTGCGGATGTAGCCGTGAGGGATGGAGCTCACTGTGCGCACAGAGCCGGCCTGCGGGTTGCGGGCCAAGGGAGCCAGTCTGCAAACCAAGCTCTTGAGGACTTCCCCCGGCGACGGCAGGTTGTAAACTCGCCTTCGCTCCCACCCCCAGCGGGACTCACTCACCAGTAACCCACCAACCCACCTACCCGCGTGAGGGCGATGAGGTTCTTGCTGAGGCGATCGAAGGCCTCATGCACAAGGTACCAGCGGTTGGGGTACTTTTGCCACAGGTCGGGCGGCTGCGGCGGGTAGTAGTAGGGGGTCTGCTGCACCGTGGCGCTGACCACGTAGGCAGGCATGAAGGTCTTGTCCAGCTCCGTCTGGATGTACAGAGCCTTGTCGGTGGCGATCTGTAGCCGCGGGAGGGGCGGCGGGGTCGCGGGTGGAGTGGTGGTGTGGTACATTACTGTCACCGGCAGCCGCCTTTCACTGGCGAGTGCGCCCCTTGGCACGTACGCGCCCTCCATCCCCTAGGCCCCCTATGCCTGGACTTCTCGGATTGCCTTCTCCAAACCTCTCCTAGCACCTTAGCTCTTACCCTCCCTCCACTCACCTTCTGCGCCGCCTCCATGCGGTTGTGCACCTCGTTGTCACTCGCCGCAATGACCGCCCACAGCCCCAGGCCCATCAGCACGCCCAGCACCACCAGCCCTGGCAGCAGCACAATCGGCTTGGAGCGGACCACCTCCCATATTTTCTGTGGATTATGAATTGGTAAGGGGAAACGTTGATAACACAAATTGCAGCCCGGCACAGAAGGTGTCTGGCAGCGGTTCCCGTTGTCTTCGCGCATGAGCCAACCTACCGCCCAAGCACGTCTCGCACCTTCAGCTCCGATGCAAAACCATGCCACATGGCCTTCCACCAGCTGCCGCTGCAGGGCGTCACTGCGGGCCCACCGCTGCCGCTACCGCCACCTGACAGCCGCCCCAGCGCGCCGCCGCAGCAGCCGCTGCCGCCCGCGCCGGACGACTCCGAGCCCACGCCGCCCGAGGGCATCTTGATGCCGGCCGCCAACTGGGGGCAGGGTCACATCAGGTTCGCAAGTGAGTGCCTACTGCGCGGTACAAAGTGCGTTTAGGTGTAGGTCGCCCCCGCAGGAGGTCCTGACACGCCCGAAGGGCATAGCTACTGCGCACGGCCGTGCGGGTTGCTCCCCAGGACGAAAACCCCTTCTCTTCTCTCACCTGCCAGGCGGCTGGCAACTCCGGGACCATTGACTTGAGACTGGACTGTCGCACGCCCAAGGAGCCGGTGGGCGACTCCCCTGCTTTGGTGGTCGCCTGTGATGGAAGGGAAGCGCTGTGCTGTGACGCCCCAGGCCAACAACGAAAGGTCCCCAAAGGCCTCGCCTCGCCAGTTTCACACCAGCCACGCCACGTCACTAGGCCATGCGTAAAACAATGCCAGCCCACACCCGACCAGCAGCGCAAAAACGGCCCCGAAGAGCTTTTGGCCAATGGCGCTGGACATGCAGAACAGCAGCTCGCGTGGCAGTTCCTAAGCGCTGGCCACTGGCTATGAGGGTATCAGGTCATCAGGCTATCAGGCAACCGGTTCGCTAAACACACGCGTGCGCAACCCTGGGCGAGAACTGTCGACATCCCACACGCATTTCCGCTACCAGTAACCAGTTAAAGATCCGCACCTCCTCAGGGCCGCACATCAACGCCATTCTGGCTGCATATCTTGACCGCACACAGCGCTCACCTTGCCTTTGGAGGAGCCATGCTCGTTTCGCCCTGAGCCGTGCCCTCCCTTCTCCGCCACGTCCAGGTCCAATGCCGCAGCAAGAAGCTTGGCTGTGGGCTTTGTGGCCGTGCCCTGGCTGCTGTAGTCCGCAGGAATCATTGGCACCGCGCCAATAGTAGGCGGACGCGAGCCGTTTCCCTCGTTTCCAGCGGCTGAAGCTCCTATAGGTTTGCTCAGTGGATGCGTGGAGTCGAGGCCAGACGTGCCGGTCAGGCTCGCGGGCGCAGCAGCATTTGCTTGTTGTGCGGCCCCAGTTACAACAGCGCAAAGCGTATCGCCAGCCGTCGAAACCTCATTGCAAACTACAGCCCACTCTGGCACGGAAACTCGCTCGGTGCCAGCAGACAGGGCTGATTCCGCCGCGGCCATGTCGGACTTCTGCGCTGCCTCTGGCTATTAAGGGTTCAATAAGCTCCATATATCGATCAGACATTAAACAGTCAACTTTAGAAAGATTTATAATGTCGATAGCAATACTAATGAACGCGTGGGTGTAAGCTGACAGGGAAGGGATGCAGCGAGCCAAACCATGTGCCCCATGCGTCTGGTCAGCGCAGGCAAAGCGGTGTGCACTCGTGTGCATGGTCGTGCGTGCTGTCCTGGAGAACCATGGGCCGGGCCGAACGGCCCATATGACGTTGATAGCTGTTTGTTTCTGCCTTTCTTCCACAACACCCCCTTCCCGAGGGGTTTGGGGGGGGGGCGGAGCCCCCTAAACGCTAAAAACTTGCACTTCTTGAGCTCCTAGGGGCCGTGGGAAAGACGAACTACACATGCTTAGGCAGCCAAGAACTTCCAGGAAAGACCAGCCAGAGGGGTGGTATGGGGTACCTATCCCTGCTATCCCCTGGTCACCCCTAGGATAGGCCGATGTGCTATCCTAAGTGGCCGACAGCCAATCCCAATCCTACAAGTCGAGGCCCAATCCTGACCGGGGCAATCCCAATCCACGAAGTGCCAGGTCCAATCCTTGCCGGGGCTATCCCAATCCTAAAAGTGGCGTACCAATCCTGACCGGACCAATCCCAATCCCCCAGGTGTCTGTCCAATCCTGACCTGTCCAATCCCAATCCAGCCAGGGGTGACCGGCCACGACCTCAATCCTACCCCCCATACCACCCCTCCGGACCAGCCCTGGTCCGAATCTTTCCGCTGAACCGGAGGCCCCTCCCAGAAGATATGAGCCCTGCAGTCAAGCCAAATATTCCGATAAAGGGGTGGCCTGCGTGAGCTGGCAAGGACATGTCCCTGGGATGTCCCTGGGATGCCCTCACATGAGAGCGAAACTGACGGCCATACGAGACGCGGGCACGCGTTAAACAGCGTTTGCTTACGTATGTTGTCAAAAGCAGCAAGACGGAGCGTGGAATACGGTCGGGCATGTTGCAGGTTGGCTAACGGGATGTCCATGGATGGCATCCTCTGTGTCCCCAGCTGTGTCCCAAAGTCATGGTACAGATCCCAACGTGGCACAGCGCGATACAGGTCAGCAAGAGGAGTCGATTGGCACCACTTTGACATTAAACAGAGGGGTAATACCCCTTCTACGGGACGGTTTTGTCCACGACGGGTCGGTCGGTCTGTCCACGGGGGGTCCCGGGGGATTGCCCACGGCCTTAGTGCAGGTGCAGGCTGCCGGCTGCCATAAGGTGCAGGGTACCGTATGGTGATGTCGCATCGCCGCCGCACTTTCTGCCAGGATGACTGCAGGTAGCATGCCAACATATACGAATGGCAGGTGGTCCCACCAGCTGAGGTGTACTGACTCCTCGCTTGATGGTGTTGGGTTTCAGCCACCGATCCGCTATCTGGGCGGCAAAGGCCACCTCCTCCCCTAGGTATATGCTCGGCATGCCACGTGAGCCCACCTGCCGCGCAGCCACTAGACGCCGCGCACGCCGCTCCCTCGCACACACGCCGCCGCCTGCCGCTACTGCGCTCAATCTTCCTTGGTGACCCGGACCAGCTTGCAGCTGCGTGTGCTGACGCCGAAACTCATCACTGCGCCGGGGTTCACCTGCCGCGGCGCGTTGGGCTTGATCCAGGTGTCCGAGACCTTGGTGCAGACCGCGCAGCCAGACACATCAGCAGCACCGCCAGGTTTGGATCCTAAATGAAAAGTGGCTGTTCTATGGCGTTGGCGACAGTGAAGTTGGGGGCTGTAGCTGTGGTGACATCGGGGAGGTGTTGCCGCGTTGATGGTCAAGCGCTAGTGTGCGTTTGTTACAAGCGGGAGTGCGGGACCTGCTGACGCAGTTCGCAAGCTAGAATGGCACCTGGTCGTTGCGTGCCCTGTTCTAAACCGGGCGAGCTAACTACAACGCCTGCGGCCATTAGTATGCCTTGCCCTAGGAAGCCTCGGAAGGGCGCCACTACTCCGACACAGGGCTAAGTACTGATCGGGTTGACAGGGGTGATCCCGAGGGGCTTCGTCCCACACCTCCAAACGCGGCGAAGCTGTGTCTTGAGGCCTGGACGGGCGACCCGAAGCACGCGCGAAACTGGCCGGTTTGGGTTGCGAGGTTAGCCCTGGGCTGTCAGGGCTGTTGTGCCGCACCTGAACAGCGCAAGCCCATGCACTTCCATCACGCGGCGTCGACGACAAAGCCCTACGCGAACCTTTAATTCAATATTCAACTATGTTGTCGACTAGGTCGATACACGCTACGGGTCGCACTAAATTCACGTCTGCACCCTTCACACTGCTTTCTTAAGACGCCTTATTCTGTTATCCTTGAGCTATGCCAGTAGAAAGTTTGTGTTTTGAGGATAAAGGCTTGCCAACGAGCTTGGCGACTTACTGTGCATCGAGATAACGAATTGAGTTTATTTGCAATATATTACAGTAGCATGCTAATGATATTGTCGCCAAACGATGCGCTGGCCTGGCTTCTGAATGTCGCAACTTGTGTTGCCATAGTCTTTGTGAACAAAGTGCTTATGGACCCAGTGCGTGGACATGGCTTTGTTTTCGGTAAGACTCACGCTTTATCAGGAGAGGGGTTTGGTCGGTTTCCAGTTTCCCTGAGCCCCGGTCCCCTTCGCCTTCGCAGCAACTTGCCTTTCGGCAGTTCACTTCCTGACCACTGGCTTCGTATTCTACTTGGGGCAGTTGTGTGGCATGTTGAAGGCAGCCGACCTCCCACCTAAGCGTGAGTGTGGAGTGGAGTGGAACGTGTCGCTTGGTCACTGATCCTTCCTTATGCGCAGAGCTGCTGATCTACACGGTGGTTGCTGCTGTATCGATAGCGAGTGTCAACCTGTCACTCCTGTACAACTCAGTGGGCTTTTATCAGGTGCTGTGGCTTGTGAGGCACATGTCTGCAAGGCTACAGCCGAGTCAAGCTCAACTGCCGCTGGGCTTGCTTACGCCGCAGATTTCAAAGTTGGCTACCATTCCCGTCGTGGCGGGGATCGAGTATGTATGGTTGGGCCGAAGGTTCAGCATACCAGCACTAGTCTCCATGGCAGCAGTGGCCACAGGTTCTGGTATCGTGTAAGTTTGCTCTTGTTCAGTATTCCACTATGCCACCGATGCCTCACCAGTGCCTCATCATGACGTTTCAGAACGGTGTCGGACGTTTCGCTAACGGTCTTAGGGTTTGTTATTGCCGTCATAAGTGTGGTTACTGCAGCTCTACAGCAGATCGGAGCTGGCACGTTGCAACGGACAAATAAGGTTGGGCCGATAGAGACTTTGGCAGCAACGGCGCCCATGCAGGTGAGTATACACTTGCTTGCCCCTGTTATTGTTGTACCCTGCAAGCAACTGCCCCCGGTTTTCTGTTCCCTACATTGTTCCACGACAGGGTATGTGGCTAGCCACGTTTGGTCCGTCGTTAGATTACAGCCTTCGCCACGCCTGGGTGCTTCAGTAAGTTTACGAGATACGGCGCCTCAGATGCACACGTTCACATCTGTCAACGTCAGGTACACATTTACATGGACTAGCTTGGGAGTCTTGATACTGTCATGCTGTGTCGCACTGCTTGTCAACCTTTCCCAGGTGCGTCCTGGCAGTCAATGCTTGTGTAAGTTGCCTGGCCAACACGCAACTAATTGCCAACCGTATGTCGGCCCCCAGTTCATGTGCCTGGGCCGCTTCAGTGCCGCCACCTTCCAGGTCATGTCGCACACCAAGACCATTGGCGTTCTGCTGTTGGGCTGGGCGTTCCTGGGCGACGTCATGACGCCGCGCAAGGTCTGTAAGATACGCTTTTGACTAGCAAGAATGCTGCTGTTGCTGCTGCCACATTACAAAACGCAAAAATTTATGCCAACAGGTGGTTGGAATTATCACGGCCGTGGGTGGTATGGTGGCGTTTTCGTACTTTTCCAGTCTCCCAGCCTCAGGCTGCCCCCAGCCCCAAGCTAATGCCAAGGCTTTGTTGACCACGCTGAAAGCACGCCTGCCCGATGAGGAAAACGCAAGTGGAGAATCTGAGGAAACGCGACTGGTACGCAACTAAGGACAAGGAGCTGGAGCTGGCTGGGGGCTTACGGGCGACAGCCCTCAGTAGAAAGCGCCATGAGCGCGCAGAGGAGCACTCAAGAATTGGAGGGTATTCAGGCCCACTGTGCAGGGGGTGGAGCTTACCAGCAAGAGAGAGAGGGTTTCATCGGAGCAGCTTGGGCCTCCCAGCCTGGATCTGCCTAGTGGCCAAGGTGCACTTGTGGCTGCCCGTAGGCTTGGTCTGCCCTGGCGTCATGTGCTGGTTTGACTGAGGTCGTGGTTAAGTGAGGCTGCGCGGGTCGCATGAATAAGCCCCGCAGCCTGCAGTGTGTCTTGTCGCATATGCATGCGTGCTGCGTGGGTTTGGTTGGTTTGATGGGGTTTGTTTTCTGACTGTCCTTTGAGGTGGTTTTGCCCGCTAGGCCCTGCGGCGTTATGGCCAGAAGTGACCCGGCTGAGGTCGCTAGCGTGGTCAGAAATTGATGCGTTCTTTCCGATGGAGCAGATGTGCGCTCTGGGCAGGAGGTGCGCGTGGTGTTAACAATGTGAGGCCTGGTGTGCCTTGCAGTCACAGACTGTCCTTGACTTGAACACATACCTGACATCAGGGTCGTATTGTACGTATCGTAAGAGGTTCCTGAGGCCAGTACCTTCCTATGATACGTTGTGGGGGGACGGCTCGCAGGGCTATGCCTGGGCGGCTGCCTGGGTGGGTGGGGGCCAGCAGGTGGGCCAGGTCAGGGGCCAGGAGAACCCCTGATGTCAATGTCCATGCGTGGCTGGCAGCTTCGGCATTTTTGGGCTGAGCCCCCCCAGGACGGGAAAACTCCGCCCCTTGAGTTAAATCCGAGCTTTGGGGACGGGAAAACTCCGCCCCCCTGGGTTTGCCCCCTTTAGTTAAATCCGGGCCCTGGGGACGGGAAAACTCTGCCCCCTTGAGTTAAATCCGGGCTTTGGGGACGGGAAAAGTCTGGCCTGGAGTTTCCCCCCAAAATAAGATAAAAGGCCTGCACACTTGCATGGCCCAATCTGCCGTGCGAATCCTCACCGTTTTAGCCGTTGGCTTGCCGGAGGATGGATGGAGTGGGTTTTGCTCACCACACCGTATGGGATCACACGCTCTTTTTGGGCTGAGCCCCCCCCCCGACACAACACAGGCGCCTGCAAGAACACATCTTCAGCAACGATGCGTGCATAAATCCCGCCGAACTCCTTTCAAGTGCACAACTTAACAGCGCCGTCTGTGTGCGCTCTCCTAGTTTCCCTGCGTATACTTGCACGCATTTCCAAGCACTCCGTTGTCTCCCATACCTCCAGGGGGCGGGGTCGTTGTGAATTTTTGGGCTGAGCCCCCCCAGCGAAGCGTTCCAGGGGGGGCGAAGCCCCCCCAAAACACCCCGGTCCGTGCGTGCGTGCGTGCGTGCGTGCGTGCGTGCGTGGCTGCATCGGCAAAAAGTATCATACTGGCACAAACCGCGACTGCCACGTATTAGTATTTGCTATTGTCTATTGCATGTAAATAGGCGGCAGGGAAAATTCGGGTGGAGCAAGAAGTGCCTTCGCGCGTTCATGGACAATTGACTTTAGCGAGGTCGCGAGGATAGTCGCCTACGCCCGCGTTTATAGGGTCTATGAAGCAAACGATATTGACGGCAAGCAACGCAGAGAACTAACGCGCCAGTTTGTGGCAACTTGCGGAGCCATGTCTGTCGCCCCTCCTGAAATGCTTGCCGAGGAGCCCCGAGGTCGCTCCCACCCCGCGCCTAGCCCGAGGAATGTCGGGCATCGGGGACGTCTGCAGTGCGGTAGAGGGCCCACAAAATGGTTGGACTTGGTGGCAAGGGGGCCCTTGACTCGCGTGGGCGTGTGGGATTCAGGCACGCGTGCCTTGTGCTGGCCAAGTCCTCGAGCCCCGAGCTCGCGCTTCCTCAGCATGGGCCCAACGCTCATTCCCTTGAAGCAGCCACCCACCCCGTGACTGTATTGGGGCTCAGCCCATTTTCCAGCTGTACAAAGCTGACACCCCTTGTTCCCTTGCCTTTGCTGCTTCCCGCGTGTTTCTTACTTTGTGCAATCACTTTCTATGTCATATATTTTATGTCCGCCCACATAAACACTCACGCCTGCGACAGCTGACGCTCGCTCGTCCTGAAGACTCGCATTGCACCGGCCCGAGGTGCCCGCCCTCCGCGTTTCTTTTCCGCGCTCGCTTGCATAACGTACCATTGCACATGACATTGCTTCCTTGCATGCCGCGCCTGTCTGGGCCTCGGCCCCGGCCCGAGTCCATCGACCCATCGACCCCAGCCCCAGTTCCTAGGGGCCTCGACCCGCCCCGACTTCCCAGGCGCCTCGACCCCCCCCCGCTGGCGACATTCCAGGGGGGGCGAAGCCCCCCCAAAACACCCCTGTCCGTGCGTGCGTGCGTGGCTGCGTCGGCAACAAGTATCATACTGGCACAAACCGCGACTGCCACGTATTAGTATTTGCTATTGTCTATTGCATGTAAATAGGCGGCAGGGAAAATTCGGGTGGAGCAAGAAGTGCCTTTGCGCGTCCATGGACCATTGACTTTCGCGAGGTCGCGAGGATAGTCACCTACGCCCGCGTTTATAGGGTCTATAAAGCAATCTGTGTTTGCGGCAAGCAACGCGGGGAACTAACGCGCCAGTTTGTGGCAACTTGCGGAGCCATGTCTGTCGCCCCTCCTTGGCAACTTGCGGAGCCATGTCTGTCGCCCCTCCTGAAATGCTTGCGCAGGAGCCCCGAGGTCGCTCCCACCCCGCGCCTAGCCCGAGGAATGTCGGGCATCGGGGACGTCTGCAGTGCAGTAGAGGGCTACAAAATGCTTGGACTTGGTGGCAAGGGGGCCCTTGACTCGCGTGGATGTGGGCGTGTGGGATTCAGGCACGCATGCCTTGCTGACCGAGTCCTAAGCCCCGAGCTCGCGCATCGTCAGCATAAGCCCCTAGGGCTACACCCCTAGCCTCCGAGCTGTGGCTTGTGGGGGAGCACAACAATTATTGTTGTCGACTTTGGCTTTCGTTGCGCACTTTTTGTAGCCTGTTACGGGCTCCGTTGCTTTCGACTTGGTTCGAATTGGTTCCGACTGGCGCTCGCGCCGAGCCTTTTGCCTCGAAGTTCCATGGCGGCTGGCCCGCGGCCTCCGCAGCTGGCCGGGCGGGTTCTTCCTTGTTGCTACCTTTGTGTTTGACGTGTGTGCAGGTTGTGGACGGCCCTGGTGGCCGCTTGCTTGGTGTGGTGCCGACGCCAATGAGCCCTCGCCTCTTCTCGTGGCGCCTGGCCCGCTGTCGTCTCTGCCTGCGGCTATGCTGGCTCTGCAGATAGTTAGGTTCCCGGGTGTCGTCCGCAGCACGTCGGTCCGTGGATCGGTAGGCAGTGCGCAGCCAGTCGTGTAGTCCCGGGTATGGTTTGTGTTTGCACGGGCGCGGTTGCCCCGGGCGCCCAGGCTGCTGGTGAGCATGTCGCCTCCGGACGCAATCGGGGCCTGTTTGGAGGGTTGAGTTCGTTCGTTGGTAGGGCGTGTGGCGGGCGACGTGCCCGTGGTGGGGCTTTGTGGTGTGTTGGTGGTTTGGCTTGTTCCCCGCTCGGCTTGGATTTGAGTTGGTACAGACTTTCCTGGACGATGGCCTCCTGGCCAAGACTTTGCAGACGAGAAAATGAGTGGTGCTTGCGTTTACTGGGGATGCCGGCAGGCCTCTGGCTTGTCGCGCCTTGTTTTGCGTGGGTACTGCCGCCAAAATGGTGCATTCATGAGCCGCGAGTACTGTGATGCTGTGTCTGGTGTGGCTCTGGCGGGCGTCTCGCTTAGCTTCGACACGCCTGCGCAGCTGTGAGTCGGGTGGGCAGCCCAGCAGGGTGGCGGTTGGCCACATGTGCCCGAGACAGTGTTCACACTGTCCCCTTCTTGTAAACCCGCATTCATAAGCCCAACGCTCATTCCCTTGAAGCAGCCACCCATCCCGTGACTGTATTGGGGATCAGCCCATTTTCCAGCTGTACAAAGCTGACACCCCTTGTCATACTGTCGCCCGGCCATTGCTTGCAGCACGCTATCTTTGTATTACGCTCGTCCCGACTTTGGCGCTCATCCATGGACGCTGGACACCTGTCTGCGGGTCCGTGAGGAACGCGTGCCAGCAAAACGCTCCAGCAACCCCCAGCCCGCTATTGGCGTTGGTACAGTTGCAGCGCGTTTCCTTGCCTGTACGCCCAGCGACATGATTTGCCTGCTTATAGACATGTCACGCCGTCCTGGTAAAACTCCGATACATACATTGTTGTTACGCGCGACACGAAATCCACTGATTCCACACGTGTCAAGGGGAGTTGGGGAACACGGTGTCAGGACGTTTTGTCCGGGTGCCCCGCTCGCACTGTAGACCCCCAGCCCCAAGCCGAGTCTTGTGCACAAGAAGCTGATTTTGTCTTTGGGCCTCAAACGCTGCAAGATGCACACAGAAGCTATCCACAAATAATGAGAAAGGTATATTAGGCCCGGGGGCACGTGTCTGCGTCGCCAGGTTTTTCGCGACACATTGAAAATTCGGTCCAGACCAAGTTGACACGACGGGCCAACCAACGGCCCAGACCAAGTTGACACGACGGGCCAGCCGACGGTACCATACGATAGGGCATCTCAAAAGGAGTGCATTGGCACTAACACGGTTATAAATGGAGAGTGTTTGAGGGGTCGTAAGGGTTTGAGGGGTCTACGACACG
This sequence comes from Chlamydomonas schloesseri, assembly GCA_016834595.1. NCBI lineage: Eukaryota > Viridiplantae > Chlorophyta > Chlorophyceae > Chlamydomonadales > Chlamydomonadaceae > Chlamydomonas > Chlamydomonas schloesseri. Next base: position 122,294 of record JAEHOD010000109.1, on the reverse strand, counting down.
GTTTTGTACTGCGTGGTCGGTCGGTCATCGGTCAGGGGGGTCCAGGAGTTTTTGTGGGGTGGTGTGCCAAACTTTTGTTCCTACCCCCCCCCCCCCCTGGTCCAACAGGCTTTGCCCAAGTGGGCTGCTGATGTGAACGATTTCAGTCTTCGTACACAGGGGGGCTGCAAATACCAGCCCAATCAAACCATGCCCATGCAAAAGAGCGAGGAGGAGAGCGTGGCCTATGCTTACAACGGAGAGCACTTTACAATCGCCCCGTCCCGAACTAAGCTCCAAGGCAAGAATATACAACATTCGCCATGATCGAATAATATAGAGGTCAACGAAATAGTCATGCACGTGCTTTCAGGTGGTGTCTGGTGAGGAACTTCTGGGGGGCCAAAGTGGGGAGGGGAGTCAGTCGTCTGTCCCTGGGGTCGTCCGGGTTTCGAGAGCCTGACCTGGCGGATTTCGGCGGCTCCAGCGCCCAAACGCAGTGCCATGCAGCTCACATAAGCATGCAAAGCATTATCCAACGGCTGTACATACCAGTAGTTCCCAATGATTCGTTGCACTAAACGTGTGGTGCGCGGCGTGCGTCCCCTAAAGCACGCCTAGAATAGTTGGCATTATCCGTTTGGCTAATAAGGCTAGTTGTTGCGACGTAACTGCCGTGTGGCATTAGGGCCGCACGAGGGTGCCGGCGTGGGTACGTGCCGGGGCCGCATGAGGCCAGGCCGACCGACCCTTAGTCGCGCGCTGCACGCTCGCTGCCTTATCTGCCGTTGTGCAACTGTACTGTACTTAAGGTTCGTCCCTCTGCCGGGACGGTGACAACCCACCCACCCTCCCGAGTCGCCGCGGCATATTGTGGTGGCCCCGGCGTGGCTGCGGTGCGGTTGTTGTGTTGATTGTACTGTTTGTTTGTCTGTCTGTCTGTCTGTTATGTTTGTTCATGCGACACACCCAGTACTGTGTAGTGCAACCTCAACACGGGCGGGCGGGCGGGCGGGCCGGACTTGGGGCTGAGATGGACGGTGGCTGGGATAGACGGTGGCTGTGAGGCTGTGCGGTAATGGCTGTGAGGCTGTGCGGTAATGGCTGTGAGACCTAACTTTTCAGAGGACGCTTCGCGCTGCTGAAGAGTCAAGCGGTTAACGGTTTGGATTAGTTTCATGAGCCGTGGCGAATTGTAATGCTACACGGCAGTAAGGAGTCAATAACCGTTTGCAAGGCGGCGTCGATCAACACCGCTCACGTCTCTTCTCCCTGTCTCATACGTCCGCATCATACATTGAGTTAGTTGCAATTGGCCCTGATGAGTCAGCGATGGAGCGGCTGCCACACTGCCCCCCACCAATCAACACGGCGTGGCCACGGCCCACGTCAAACCATAGCTGACCAGCGCTCGTCAACCACCAAACGTTCAAGGCACCTAATAAGTAACCCCTGACTCAAGTGGCTCCACAACATAACTCCTTAGTCACCCTTCATTGCCTTCTTCCAAGCAATATCCAAGCATATGTTTTATATATATATATATATATGTTTTTATAGCATAAGCATAAGCATGTATATACATATGTTTTTATGTTCTATGAGTAGAGACTTCCCCTGTGTCCACCTGAGACATGCACTAATTGTTCAGTGGGCGCACCATGCAGTGGAGGCAGAGGGCCCACAAGGCAGACTTATTATAGGCTTATAGACTTATTATAGAAGGCTTGCGCCCCTGGCAGGGTCCCTGCATGTCCCCAGGATGCCTTGGCACGTCGGCACAGAAAGGCAGAACTGACAGCCATAGCAGGCACGGACACGTGCTCAGCAACGTATGATGATTAGGGTTGTTCCAGGCATTAGAATAAGATAACTTCCCATGTTAGTTCTAATTATATCTAAATGAAAACATTAGATTTAGGATTAGGATTTCGTGGCTATCTTCTTGCCTGGGCTGTATCCGGCGCTGACGTTTTTGTGGTGTAACCGCTCATGTGTTTCCAAACGTTTGCAACATTTGCGGGCGCGGGAAACTGAGCCGGTGGGCCCAAACTCAGCTGGTGGCCAAGTAGTCTGGCCACTCTGCAGGCCTGAGGGCCCCGTCTCTACCGTACACGCGCCTATTCACCTGTGCACGTGCACCTACTGCATACTAACTAAAGAGGCTGGTCAACACGACCAGCCATCCCTGCCCTGGGCCCACCACATTTCACCAATCGGGCAATCTGGCAATCCGGGCTTCAACAATCACCACACATTCGCATGCAATCAATCCAATGCCACGCACTTCAAGTAAGCACGTCCAACCACTACGACTTACAAACGTGCGCAACAACGCCCTCCCGCCGCTCACGCGCCCCTTCTGCCCGCACGCGCCCTCCCTCTCCATGCGTGCACGCCCCTCCCGCCGCTCACGCGCCGCACCTGCCCGCACGCGCCCCTCTTGCCCCTCACCCCCTTTCCTTCGATAGGTAAGTATATATTATAATGTTAATGCGCCTGAAAGGGGCTGCTTGTTGCGATTTCAAGCTGGACAGGCGCTTGGATCCAGCATTTTGCGCACGTTCTAATGCCGCGGCCTTTTAACCCCCCATGGAACGGCTTCTAAATTCTACCCCCATTCTAAGTTAGAACGATTCTAATCTAAAATTCTATTTCTCATACCCGGCACAACCCTAATGATGATGTAATCTACCGTTGTGCGAGCGTGGCATGTGTGAGCGTGGAATGTGGAGGGGGGGGGGGGCGCGTCGTGGGGCAGGCCGGGGGGTTCCAATTGATGAAATCCCGGCCGGGTCGAGGTCACGGCGCACGCTCAAGAGGGACATTCAAAGATAGAGCGTGATGCGAGGATTCGATTGGCACCAATTAGGCATTGAATTTAGGGGTATAGCCCTGTCTACAGGAGGGTTTTGTCCGTGAGGGGGTCGGTCGTCCCCCCACGGGGGGTCCCGGGCGATTTTGGAGCATGGTGTATGGCATTGCCTTTCCTACCCCACTTGCCGTACACATTCTCCAAACGTGAATTCGGTCAAATCAGAAACGTCGGTGCGTCCCTGGCCTTCACTGGCACTCGGCGGCCACCAGCCCATCGTGGCCCAAAGAACCCCGACATCTTCCCGCAACCCCCAACCACCCCTCACTGCAGCGGCCCGGTACGCTCGGTTCGATCATAATTCGGCATGGAAATCAGTTTGCATCGTGCCTTTCCAGCAGCACTCGGTCGCTTTCGCAGCCACCCTGCGGCGTCAGTGCTCACCCGTGCCCATCAGTAGCACCCTGCGCCCCCCGCCCTCCTGGAAATCGGAAACTTCAGAACCCCCGAATTCTAGCCACGCCCCCCGCATAAACGATCGACACTAAGCAGAATCTGGCTCTCACCCGTGGTCAACACCTGTAAGATGCCCGACACATCTCGGCCTCGGCGCGGGGAGGGGCCGGGAGAGGCCGGGCGCGGCACGCCGGCGGGATGAACTGCCGTTTCCGCGTCTGTTCAACTCCGAAAATCCAGTGTCAGTCACAAGAGCCTATTATGTGTTACTTAAAATATATATACCATCAGTCAGGAGTACTATAAGTCTTCTGAACTGTACAACTATCACCAATGCGAGTGGCAGGCCTGCTTCTCATTCTACAAGTTGTGGCAGCAGCTTTAGACATCAATAATATAGCTCTGCTTGTGTCAGATTTTTCTGAGAAAGCGGCACAAAACATTGGAACGCATCGTGTCTGGGCTGAGCACAATGTGACATTGTTGTTTGTGTCTGACAAGCTCTTGACGACTGACAAGCGCGAGGGCGAAACCTGGTTGCCCCTGACGTCCGATGGGAATTTGGCCCATCGCCTTGCACTGGCTCCGTTCCAAGCAGCAAAGGTTCTTCGGGAAAAAAACGTGGCGTACAAATGGTGCGTTATTGTAAGGACAGCATAACTGATATGACATTATGAACGTGCGTGGCTTGCAGGTTGCTCCTTGTGCGTGGAGACTCCATGGTCAACTTGCACGCCTTGCAGCAGCACCTAGCCATGTGGGACAGCAACCTGCCGTACGCTGTCAGCGACTGCTTGACACATGCAACGTTTCATGCGGCATGGCCAGGAAATACGGACGTGGGACAGCCGACATCAGGCGTGCAGTGTGAAAGGGGGCCAAAGTGCTTGCCGTGCCCTGCGGTCGGTGTTTCCGGCATGGCGGTGGCAGAAGGAACAGATGTCCCATCGCACCATGGGTTGCCTCAGGGATGCCCTTGTACGCCTCAGGTTGTATGTCGGCACACGGGTGAAGACTGTTCGGGCCAACTAAGCTTCCATCCTGCGGGTACGTGCCAACTGTGGGTGCTGAGGAGCAAATCATTACTCCTCCCGGTAAGGGGCTTAAGCAGGTACTTTGTCGTATGCAGGGGGTGTGGCGCTGTCAGCGGGACTCCTTTCAGGGCGTGCGCCCTTCAATGACAGCTTCGTCATGAGCGCCGTCGTGTCTTCGGCACAGGTGAGCTCGTCTCTTGTGCCATTACAACTGTTGATTATGTTAACGATGCATCATGCAGGCGGGTCTCGACCCGGCGGCTGACGGTTTTGCAGTGCTGTACCGTGTGCTGTGGATGCTGGGCGTAGCGACGACGACCCCGGCGTCGGAGAAGGGCCATCCATACAGGTGCTGAGTACATTGTTTTCAGGCTGTTCTACTGTTGCCAGTGACACTAAGTCAGTGGGCTAACCGGCAGACGGTCGTGAACAAACGTTAGTGCTTGGTGACTAGTCGCAAATTTCCAACACTATCCACACACCCTTCGTGTACACGCAGCATGTTTGGGCGGGGGCTCCACGGCCACCGCGCATTCCACTCTCCCGCCGACCTGCCCACTCTGGCGGAGTCAGTTGCCAACGGCAGCTGTCGCTCCGCGCTGTGCCTAAGCGCACTGCGGCGCACGGTCACGTCGCCCTGGCCCAGCAGAGTCAAGGTCAGCGGCACCGAAGGCTACAAAACGCTCAAGGCGGCGTGGGCCATCGCCAACGACCCCGCTGCCGTTTCTGCCTCCACTGCACCGGTATCAGGGCATGGCACCGGTGGGGGCGGCGGTAGAGGCGATGCCGGACGGCTTGGAAGCAGTGGCAGCGGCGCGTGCTGGGCTGGTACAGATGACGGTCAGCCGTGGCACGCGGAGCCACCGATTACGAGTGCGCCGCCACTTGCTGTGGCCAAGGGCTGGGAGGACGGCACGCTCTTGGTGCACGTGGACACACGGCCTTTCGAAAAAATGCACTGGGATCTGTTTACACTAGAAGGTGAGGTGCAGATGCTTGCAACGAGTGGGGGTGACAGTGCAGACCGCCAACCTAACCTTTGTTCTGCACCGGCCTGCTATGATTCATGTTACTTCCCCTACCATCCCCTGCCTGCCCTTGCGAGAGCCAGATTTTCCGTGGCCCGCCTACCCACCCTGGAATGACAGCCACGCCGGGAGAGCCTTCCTGACAGTCTTTGACAACACCAACTACTCGTTGGGCTTTAACCCAGAGGGCGGCAGGTTTGTCTACACACGCGACCCGAATGCCACGTTTGGGAAGCACTACCTGGAGATCGGCGCCGCCACAATAAACCGCATGGTTGCAGATGGGCTGGGCATCACCTATCGCCGCATCAAATGGTAAGCGCCTCGTGCGAAGTGGCTGCATGTAAGATTTGGAGAGCCGCCAGTATTTGCGCGTTATTCGCTGCTGCTGCTGCTGCTGCTGCTGCTGCTGCTGCTGCTGTACGCACTGGTAAAGCGATCCGTCACATTGCTCCCGCTCACATGAGTGAGGCCCATGTTCCATTGATCCAGGTGGCCCCCTGCCGAACGATGGCACACATGGACGAAGGTACGGGCACGCATTTCCCGGAAGGGCAGTGCGGCAGTATGCATCTTGCGTGGAGAGGCAATTGAAGCCCTGCGGCTCAGAGTACACTTGCTGGCTTTTGTCTCGTTTGTTTCCAGACGGACTTCTTCATCCAGATGATGACCTATGTGGTGGAGGAGCGCTGCGGCGCCTCCAGCACGCGCAGCCCGCTTCTCACGTGAGCGGGGCAGGGATCTTGCAGCTGATAAGTCAAGATGCATGGGTCTCGTTCACGTGTCTGTCATGACTGCCACCAATACGTATCCTGTATTGCTTATCCTCTTAGCTGAGGAAGTGCCTGTGCGCTCTGCTTTCATCCCACCTTCACCCTCAGAGACGAGCAGCGCGCCGTCCTGCGCACCCTTATACCGCCCGGCGGCCTCAAGCAGCTCATCGTGCTGGACGGTGACGCGTACATCCGCGACCCGGTGCGGCTACGGCAGAGCCTGGCCGCCTTCGCCTCCAACTCCAGCGCATTCATGGCCTTTGGGGAAGAGCCTAACACCCGTGGCGCGTACTGGCTGGATGGCGCGCCGCAGTACTATAACACGGTGAGAACTCACATTGCTTACGAATTACTTGTCCGGCTCGTCGGGGTATTTACTCTGCAGCAACTTTTATTGTGAGCATGCAGGGCTGGCAGGTAGTAAAACCCTGCCCAAAGGTGCTGGAGTTCTACCGTGCGGTGTGGGACTGCCCGTACAACATCGGCGCATGGTAAGTGGTGTTTTTCTCACCCACCTCATGCCATTGACATTGCATGTACGACTGACCGTGGACTCCCTCAAACAGGTGGAAGGGCGACATGCTAATGAAGTGGCCCCACGAACAGGTGTGTGAGTGCAATTTAATAGGCACACAAACAAAGGGTTGGCGAAAAATATGTTAATACGAGGCGCAATGTGAAGTCTGACCTCGATCTCATTGCAGGGTTGTCATAACTACATTTCATTTCAGGAGGGTGGCATGCTCACCACTCAGACACAGGTATGGGCCAGGCATTCTGGTTGGGAGGACAGGTTTGCCGTATGCCCGTACAATGTGATACAGATTGACCATCGCGGCTACTCTGCAGGTCTGGCCCATGCGTGACTACAACACACCTGCCGGCCGGGTGGTTCGGCACGCGTGGGGCTCGTGCAAGGAGAAGTGGTGGCGTATTATCGCCGAAGACATGGTACATATCTGCATGCGTGTACGGCTTTGCTGTAATTGGTACTCATATGTGTGCATTTCATGTTTGCAGGTTGGCATCGCCATCTGGCATTACTACCACATGATTGCCACGTCGCACATCCACCTGAATGTGAACACTACCAATTTGCATTAGCGACATGCAGTGTAGGCGGCGTGCACTAGTGCACTAGGTGATATCTGATGACCTCCGAGCCGTTGGACATGGGAGATAGATGCGATGTATGGATGGTGGGATGTATGGATGTAAACGGTAGTTGGAATTCGTGCCCATGCGGCACCTGCCTGCCATCACGTGCCCTGGCCCAAAGCAGGGCTTGGAGTCCGTGTGGGGTCGGTGTGCCACGGCGTAGCCACCCTGCAACAATGCACGCCGATTGGGGAATGGGGATCGGAGCCTGCGGCCCCCGCCTTCCCCTGTCTGCGCCCGCTCCCCGCCCCCCTACCTGGCAGGCCATGCACAACGGCGGCTTGAGCACAGGACACATCGGCTAGCTCCATATTGACACTAGCGGTGAACGCGCTCTGGGTGCAAGTAAGCCTGGCCGCCGCTGCCCTTGCCCTCGCGCGCCCGCACAAAGTAACCGCAACGGAAACCGCACACAGCCGCCTATACGACCAGGCGCCTCCCACAGCCGATCCTGCGGGAGGTGGCTTTGGCAACCGCACGCGCCTGAGAGCCGAGCCCAACCCCCCTGACGCCGCGACCAGCCAGCCCATCACGCTCATCAAGTCTGGCAGCCGGCCGCTGGCCACCCGGCGCCAGGACGGCGTGCGCTCCCGAAGCATTGCTTGCTCCAGCGATGCGAAGGCTTCTTTTCCGTCTTTGCGCATTGGTTGCAGTAGCAGGTACGCAGGCTCTGGCGCTCCTTGGTTTCCCTGCAGGTTTCCCTGTGAGTTGAAAGCGATGCGGTACGGCGTCGCGAGCCTTAAGCTGCAACTTTGCTTTCCGCGCCTACCTGAGCATGTTACAATTATACTCAAGCCACTTGACGTACAAGACTAGTGCCTAGGCGCCGAGCAGCGTTGCAGCGATACAGCCAAGTCCTGAGTGTGCGCCCGGGAGCCGGCTTCGCAGTCATGCCTCTTTTACTATAATCTCGCTTGTATGTAGAGGAGTGAGTGTAAAGGGAGAAACACAGTCACTACGCGAGGAACAGCAACGGAAATTCGGAAAAACCGCTACCGACCACGCCCTGACCCGCCCGACCTGCTTGCCGCCTCGCCAAACCACGCTGCCGCCTCGCTCTGTGCGCAGTGAGGCGCATGATGCGGCTGCGCGTGCCCATGCGGCACCTGCCTGCCATCATGTGCCCTGGCCCAAAGCAGGGCTTGGAGTGCGTGTGGGGTCGGTGTGCCACGGCGTAGCCACCCTGCAACAATGCACGCCGATTGGGGAATGGGGATCGGAGCCTGTGGCCCCCGCCTTCCCCTGTCTGCCCCCGCTCCCCGCCCCCCTACCTGGCAGGCCATGCACAACGGCGGCTTGAGCACAGGACACATCGGCTAGCTCCATATTGACACTAGCGGTGAACGCGCTCTGGGTGCAAGTAAGCCTGGCCGCCGCTGCCCTTGCCCTCGCGCGCCCGCACAAAGTAACCGCAACGGAAACCGCACACGGCCGCCTATACGACCAGGCGCCTCCCACAGCCGATCCTGCGGGAGGTGGCTTTGGCAACCGCACGCGCCTTAGAGCCGAGCCCAACCCCCCTGACGCCGCGACCAGCCAGCCCATCACGCTCATCAAGTCTGGCAGCCGGCCGCTGGCCACCCGGCGCCAGGACGGCGTGCGCTCCCGAAGCATTGCTTGCTCCAGCGATGCGAAGGCTTCTTTTCCGTCTTTGCGCATTGGTTGCAGTAGCAGGTACGTAGGCGCTCCTTGGTTTCCCTGTGAGTTGAAAGCGATGCGGTACGGCGTCGCGAGCCTTAAGCTGCAACTTTGCTTTCCACGCCTACCTGAGCATGTTACAATTATACTCAAGCCACTTGACGTACAAGACTAGTGCCTAGGCGCCGAGCAGCGTTGCAGCGATACAGCCAAGTCCTGAGTGTGCGCCCGGGAGCCGGCTTCGCAGTCATGCCTCTTTTATTATAATCTCGCTTGTATGTAGAGGAGTGAGTGTAAAGGGAGAAACACAGTCACTACGCGAGGAACAGCAACGGAAATTCGGAAAAACCGCTACCGACCACGCCCTGACCCGCCCGACCTGCTTGCCGCCTCGCCAAACCACGCTGCCGCCTCGCTCTGTGCGCAGTGAGGCGCATGATGCGGCTGCGCGTGCCCATGCGGCACCTGCCTGCCATCACGTGCCCTGGCCCAAAGCAGGGCTTGGAGTCCGTGTGGGGTCGGTGTGCCACGGCGTAGCCACCCTGCAACAATGCACGCCGATTGGGGAATGGGGATCGGAGCCTGCGGCCCCCGCCTTCCCCTGTCTGCCCCCGCTCCCCGCCCCCCCTACCTGGCAGGCCATGCACAACGGCGGCTGGAGCACAGGACACATCGGCTAGCTCCATATTGACACTAGCGGTGAACGCGCTCTGGGTGCAAGTAAGCCTGGCCGCCGCTGCCCTTGCCCTCGCGCGCCCGCACAAAGTAACCGCAACGGAAACCGCACACGGCCGCCTATACGACCAGGCGCCTCCCACAGCCGATCCTGCGGGAGGTGGCTTTGGCAACCGCACGCGCCTTAGAGCCGAGCCCAACCCCCCTGACGCCGCGACCAGCCAGCCCATCACGCTCATCAAGTCTGGCAGCCGGCCGCTGGCCACCCGGCGCCAGGACGGCGTGCGCTCCCGAAGCATTGCTTGCTCCAGCGATGCGAAGGCTTCTTTTCCGTCTTTGCGCATTGGTTGCAGTAGCAGGTACGTAGGCTCTGGCGCTCCTTGGCTTCCCTGTGAGTTGAAAGCAATGCGGTACGGCGTCGCGAGCCTTAAGCTGCAACTTTGCTTTCCGCGCCTACCTGAGCATGTTACAATTATACTCAAGCCACTTGACGTGCAAGACTAGTGCCTAGGCGCCGAGCAGCGTTGCAGCGATACAGCCAAGTCCTGAGTGTGCGCCCGGGAGCCGGCTTCGCAGTCATGCCTCTTTTATTATAATCTCGCTTGTACGTAGAGGAGTGAGTGTAAAGGGAGAAACACAGTCACTACGCGAGGAACAGCAACGGAAATTCGGAAAAACCGCTACCGACCACGCCCTGACCCGCCCGACCTGCTTGCCGCCTCGCCAAACCACGCTGCCGCCTCGCTCTGTGCGCAGTGAGGCGCATGATGCGGCTGCGCGTGCCCATGCGGCACCTGCCTGCCATCACGTGCCCTGGCCCAAAGCAGGGCTTGGAGTCCGTGTGGGGTCGGTGTGCCACGGCGTAGCCACCCTGCAACAATGCACGCCGATTGGGGAAGGGGGATCGGAGCCTGCGGCCCCCGCCTTCCCCTGTCTGCCCCCGCTCCCCGCCCCCCTACCTGGCAGGCCATGCACAACGGCGGCTTGAGCACAGGACACATCGGCTAGCTCCATATTGACACTAGCGGTGAACGCGCTCTGGGTGCAAGTAAGCCTGGCCGCCGCTGCCCTTGCCCTCGCGCGCCCGCACAAAGTAACCGCAACGGAAACCGCACACGGCCGCCTATACGACCAGGCGCCTCCCACAGCCGATCCTGCGGGAGGTGGCTTTGGCAACCGCACGCGCCTTAGAGCCGAGCCCAACCCCCCTGACGCCGCGACCAGCCAGCCCATCACGCTCATCAAGTCTGGCAGCCGGCCGCTGGCCACCCGGCGCCAGGACGGCGTGCGCTCCCGAAGCATTGCTTGCTCCAGCGATGCGAAGGCTTCTTTTCCGTCTTTGCGCATTGGTTGCAGTAGCAGGTACGTAGGCGCTCCTTGGTTTCCCTGTGAGTTGAAAGCGATGCGGTACGGCGTCGCGAGCCTTAAGCTGCAACTTTGCTTTCCGCGCCTACCTGAGCATGTTACAATTATACTCAAGCCACTTGACGTACAAGACTAGTGCCTAGGCGCCGAGCAGCGTTGCAGCGATACAGCCAAGTCCTGAGTGTGCGCCCGGGAGCCGGCTTCGCAGTCATGCCTCTTTTATTATAATCTCGCTTGTATGTAGAGGAGTGAGTGTAAAGGGAGAAACACAGTCACTACGCGAGGAACAGCAACGGAAATTCGGAAAAACCGCTACCGACCACGCCCTGACCCGCCCGACCTGCTTGCCGCCTCGCCAAACCACGCTGCCGCCTCGCTCTGTGCGCAGTGAGGCGCATGATGCGGCTGCGCGTGCCCATGCGGCACCTGCCTGCCATCACGTGCCCTGGCCCAAAGCAGGGCTTGGAGTCCGTGTGGGGTCGGTGTGCCACGGCGTAGCCACCCTGCAACAATGCACGCCGATTGGGGAATGGGGATCGGAGCCTGCGGCCCCCGCCTTCCCCTGTCTGCCCCCGCTCCCCGCCCCCCTACCTGGCAGGCCATGCACAACGGCGGCTTGAGCACAGGACACATCGGCTAGCTCCATATTGACACTAGCGGTGAACGCGCTCTGGGTGCAAGTAAGCCTGGCCGCCGCTGCCCTTGCCCTCGCGCGCCCGCACAAAGTAACCGCAACGGAAACCGCACACGGCCGCCTATACGACCAGGCGCCTCCCACAGCCGATCCTGCGGGAGGTGGCTTTGGCAACCGCACGCGCCTTAGAGCCGAGCCCAACCCCCCTGACGCCGCGACCAGCCAGCCCATCACGCTCATCAAGTCTGGCAGCCGGCCGCTGGCCACCCGGCGCCAGGACGGCGTGCGCTCCCGAAGCATTGCTTGCTCCAGCGATGCGAAGGCTTCTTTTCCGTCTTTGCGCATTGGTTGCAGTAGCAGGTACGTAGGCTCTGGCGCTCCTTGGCTTCCCTGTGAGTTGAAAGCAATGCGGTACGGCGTCGCGAGCCTTAAGCTGCAACTTTGCTTTCCGCGCCTACCTGAGCATGTTACAATTATACTCAAGCCACTTGACGTAACTCGATTGGTGCCGATTTTCGGCCACTTTGGCCAGGGCGCGCTGGAATGCGTTTGCGGGCTGGCTGTCGGCATAAATATTGCTATATATGCATGTAAAAGATACTGTGAGGGTCGGGCGGTCATGCGCCAGCATCTTGACCGCGGTTCGCCGACTGGCCGAATGTGGCCGAGTGCCCTAATTTCGGCCACCCCTCAGTTTCACCCGCCATCGCGTCTTGCGGCGCAGGAGCATTGTAATTAATATCCTCATGACATTGTTACATGTTAGAACTGAGCTGCCGGGGATGTGGAGCCTTCCTGACTTTGACATGCCAAAAATGCTTGAACATGTTGCCACCGGGCCACACTGCGAAAGCCCGGCGCTCGAGCATAGCGACCATTCCATTTTGTACACTATGTATACCACATTACTGCGACTAGCGCGCCAATGGGTGGCGCGCGGAACACACAATCCTCACTCCTCTCGACGCCCCCTGACACGCACCTCATGCCCACGCCCACCCATTCACGCCGAACCCCTCTGCCCGCGCCACCCTTGCGCCACTCCTGCAGCCACTCGCATGCATTATACTATGTCATTATGTACTTGAAAGGTATTGACGGTCTTTACAGCACCGCATAACGTAACATCCTGCGTATGTGTGTGTTATGAATGAAACAATTGAAAGCTGCGCATCCTGCTAATACCGTGCTGCTTAATCACGCTGCCTCTCCGACGTGCTAAGACTTACGCGTCCACCTCCTCAGCCTCCTCCTCGACCGACGCACTCTCCTCCTCCGTGCCGTAGCTGCTGGTCTCATCATCTCCGCTAGTGTACTGCGTGCTGCCGCCGCTGCCGTCGCTCTCCTCACTGCCGCCCGGCACCTCGCCAGCATCTGTCAGCTTCTGAGGAAGCCGGCGCTTGCGCTGGGGCCTCCGTGCCTGATCCGCCTCGCCCGCCTCATCATCACTACCCGAAGACACCTCGCCCGTGCTGTCAATGCCGCCGTGGTCACCGCGGCCACGGCCGCGGCCGCGGCCGCGCCCACGGCCGCGGCCGCGCCCACGGCCGCGGCCGCGGCCTGTGGCACCGGCAGCGGCACCGGCGTCCAAGGCGGCGGGCTCCTCGCCGCCGGCAGGCTCCTCCGGCACTGGCGCGCCCAGCTCTGCACCGGCGTCGCCGCCAGCTGCACCTCTGCCCCGCCCACGGCCCCGCCCACGGCCCCGCCCACGGCCCCGCCCACCACCACTGCGCCGCTCAGCCGCTGCGAGCTCCTTAGCCGCAGCCCGCGCTTGGGCTGCAGCTTGGCGGGCGGCCTTGCGGGCCTTGGCGTCCTCCTCCTCCTTTTGCTTCTGCTCCTTCTTCTGCCGTGCCGCCTCACGGTGCTCAGCGGCAGTCAGGCACATTGCCCCTGCTGCCACCTTGTCGGCCACGGTCTGCGACAGCACGAAGTCCAGCCGGTGGGCGGGCCCCTCTACCAGCTGCTGCAGTGTGCGCGCGACCGGCACTGGAGCTGGGGCTTGTACAGGTGCAGGCAGCGGAGGTGGGGTCCCGCCAACTCTCCGCCATCTCTCTATCTGCAGCGACTCACGGGGCGGTTGGTGCTGTTGAGGATGTTGAAGGCCATCGTCGCGAGCTGCTGCCGGGACACCGACATCTGGCGCATGTTGTGGTACTCCGCGGACGCCACCATGGCCTCCTCCTGCTCGCGCGTGAACATAGTGGGTCGGCCCGGCCGCCGTGGCCGCGGCGGTGGCTGCCCCGCCGCTGCCGGGCGGGCCTGTGCCCGCTGCCTGGCCTCGAAGTCCTGCCGCAGCTGCTGTGCGTGCGTCGCCTGCACCGGCTCTTGAGCTGGTGACGCAGCAGCCGTGCCGCCGCCTGTAGCAGCGCCATCGCCACCACTGCTGGTACTGGGGCCCGCACCTCCCGCAGCCGTGCCTGATACAGCTGCGGCTGCCGTCGCCCGTGCGGAGTGCCCGGCACCAGCGGCGGCGTAGACGGGAGACGCCCCTGCAGCTGAGCCCCATGACGCATCCGCCGGCGACCCCTGCTGGCCCCTCACACGTGCTGGTGATGCCGCGTCTACTGCAGCCTCCACCTCCGCAGCTGCCACCGCCGCAGCCACGGTGGGCTGCGGCGGCACCCAGGGCTGCCCTGTCGCGTAGGCGCGGCACTCCTCCAGCGGCCGCAGCGCTGCATTCATTCGGACGTACCAGTTCTGGAATGTGCTGCGAGGCATCTGCACACCCGCCACAGCCTCGCGAACGGAAGGAGGCCTCCTCCGGCGGGGCGGCTGGGCGGTGTGGTCTGCCTCCTGCTCCTTCAGCGCGACGCACGCGGTCCAGAAGGCGCGCTCGTCATACTGGCTGTATTTCCCTCGCTTGGCCTCCGGCGACGCCGAGGGGGACGCCACGTCGGGCGAGGCCATGCCCGATGCTGACGCAACGTTGGCGCGCGGCGTCGCGCGCGCCCGAGACCGCTTCGGGCGTGCCATGCCGGCGGCCTATGCTTTCAAGACACATGTATGACGTAAACTAGCGCGGCAGCGGTGCTGTTGGCGAAGGATAGCGAGGTTCCGGGCTAGTGGCCAAAGTTCAGAATTGCGATGAATGTCAGTGTGGGCCTGGGCAAGCGCATGGCGGTCGACCGACTAGGCACATGGTCTTTACTATATTAGTGGAGGTTCTGGGTGCGGCGGTGTGGCTTGGAGCGTGCGGAATGCGCCAATCGGCCGGGTGGCCGAAATTAGGGCACGGCGGGAATTAGGCACCTATCGAGTTACAAGACTAGTGCCTAGGCGCCGAGCAGCGTTGCAGCGATACAGCCAAGTCCTGAGTGTGCGCCCGGGAGCCGGCTTCGCAGTCATGCCTCTTTTATTATAATCTCGCTTGTATGTAGAGGAGTGAGTGTAAAGGGAGAAACACAGTCACTACGCGAGGAACAGCAACGGAAATTCGGAAAAACCGCTACCGACCACGCCCTGACCCGCCCGACCTGCTTGCCGCCTCGCCAAACCACGCTGCCGCCTCGCTCTGTGCGCAGTGAGGCGCATGATGCGGCTGCGCGTGCCCATGCGGCACCTGCCTGCCATCACGTGCCCTGGCCCAAAGCAGGGCTTGGAGTCCGTGTGGGGTCGGTGTGCCACGGCGTAGCCACCCTGCAACAATGCACGCCGATTGGGGAATGGGGATCGGAGCCTGCGGCCCCCGCCTTCCCCTGTCTGCCCCCGCTCCCCGCCCCCCTACCTGGCAGGCCATGCACAACGGCGGCTTGAGCACAGGACACATCGGCTAGCTCCATATTGACACTAGCGGTGAACGCGCTCTGGGTGCAAGTAAGCCTGGCCGCCGCTGCCCTTGCCCTCGCGCGCCCGCACAAAGTAACCGCAACGGAAACCGCACACGGCCGCCTATACGACCAGGCGCCTCCCACAGCCGATCCTGCGGGAGGTGGCTTTGGCAACCGCACGCGCCTTAGAGCCGAGCCCAACCCCCCTGACGCCGCGACCAGCCAGCCCATCACGCTCATCAAGTCTGGCAGCCGGCCGCTGGCCACCCGGCGCCAGGACGGCGTGCGCTCCCGAAGCATTGCTTGCTCCAGCGATGCGAAGGCTTCTTTTCCGTCTTTGCGCATTGGTTGCAGTAGCAGGTACGTAGGCTCTGGCGCTCCTTGGCTTCCCTGTGAGTTGAAAGCAATGCGGTACGGCGTCGCGAGCCTTAAGCTGCAACTTTGCTTTCCGCGCCTACCTGAGCATGTTACAATTAGACTCAAGCCACTTGACGTACAAGACTAGTGCCTAGGCGCCGAGCAGCGTTGCAGCGATACAGCCAAGTCCTGAGTGTGCGCCCGGGAGCCGGCTTCGCAGTCATGCCTCTTTTATTATAATCTCGCTTGTATGTAGAGGAGTGAGTGTAAAGGGAGAAACACAGTCACTACGCGAGGAACAGCAACGGAAATTCGGAAAAACCGCTACCGACCACGCCCTGACCCGCCCGACCTGCTTGCCGCCTCGCCAACCCACGCTGCCGCCTCGCTCTGTGCGCAGTGAGGCGCATGATGCGGCTGCGCGTGCCCATGCGGCACCTGCCTGCCATCACGTGCCCTGGCCCAAAGCAGGGCTTGGAGTCCGTGTGGGGTCGGTGTGCCACGGCGTAGCCACCTTGCAACAATGCACGCCGATTGGGGAATGGGGATCGGAGCCTGCGGCCCCCGCCTTCCCCTGTCTGCCCCCGCTCCCCGCCCCCCTACCTGGCAGGCCATGCACAACGGCGGCTTGAGCACAGGACACATCGGCTAGCTCCATATTGACACTAGCGGTGAACGCGCTCTGGGTGCAAGTAAGCCTGGCCGCCGCTGCCCTTGCCCTCGCGCGCCCGCACAAAGTAACCGCAACGGAAACCGCACACAGCCGCCTATACGACCAGGCGCCTCCCACAGCCGATCCTGCGGGAGGTGGCTTTGGCAACCGCACGCGCCTTAGAGCCGAGCCCAACCCCCCTGACGCCGCGACCAGCCAGCCCATCACGCTCATCAAGTCTGGCAGCCGGCCGCTGGCCACCCGGCGCCAGGACGGCGTGCGCTCCCGAAGCATTGCTTGCTCCAGCGATGCGAAGGCTTCTTTTCCGTCTTTGCGCATTGGTTGCAGTAGCAGGTACGTAGGCTCTGGCGCTCCTTGGCTTCCCTGTGAGTTGAAAGCAATGCGGTACGGCGTCGCGAGCCTTAAGCTGCAACTTTGCTTTCCGCGCCTACCTGAGCATGTTACAATTAGACTCAAGCCACTTGACGTACAAGACTAGTGCCTAGGCGCCGAGCAGCGTTGCAGCGATACAGCCAAGTCCTGAGTGTGCGCCCGGGAGCCGGCTTCGCAGTCATGCCTCTTTTATTATAATCTCGCTTGTATGTAGAGGAGTGAGTGTAAAGGGAGAAACACAGTCACTACGCGAGGAACAGCAACGGAAATTCGGAAAAACCACTACCGACCACGCCCTGACCCGCCCGACCTGCTTGCCGCCTCGCCAAACCACGCTGCCGCCTCGCTCTGTGCGCAGTGAGGCGCATGATGCGGCTGCGCGTGCCCATGCGGCACCTGCCTGCCATCACGTGCCCTGGCCCAAAGCAGGGCTTGGAGTCCGTGTGGGGTCGGTGTGCCACGGCGTAGCCACCCTGCAACAATGCACGCCGATTGGGGAATGGGGATCGGAGCCTGCGGCCCCCGCCTTCCCCTGTCTGCCCCCGCTCCCCGCCCCCCTACCTGGCAGGCCATGCACAACGGCGGCTTGAGCACAGGACACATCGGCTAGCTCCATATTGACACTAGCGGTGAACGCGCTCTGGGTGCAAGTAAGCCTGGCCGCCGCTGCCCTTGCCCTCGCGCGCCCGCACAAAGTAACCGCAACGGAAACCGCACACAGCCGCCTATACGACCAGGCGCCTCCCACAGCCGATCCTGCGGGAGGTGGCTTTGGCAACCGCACGCGCCTTAGAGCCGAGCCCAACCCCCCTGACGCCGCGACCAGCCAGCCCATCACGCTCATCAAGTCTGGCAGCCGGCCGCTGGCCACCCGGCGCCAGGACGGCGTGCGCTCCCGAAGCATTGCTTGCTCCAGCGATGCGAAGGCTTCTTTTCCGTCTTTGCGCATTGGTTGCAGTAGCAGGTACGTAGGCTCTGGCGCTCCTTGGCTTCCCTGTGAGTTGAAAGCAATGCGGTACGGCGTCGCGAGCCTTAAGCTGCAACTTTGCTTTCCGCGCCTACCTGAGCATGTTACAATTATACTCAAGCCACTTGACGTACAAGACTAGTGCCTAGGCGCCGAGCAGCGTTGCAGCGATACAGCCAAGTCCTGAGTGTGCGCCCGGGAGCCGGCTTCGCAGTCATGCCTCTTTTATTATAATCTCGCTTGTATGTAGAGGAGTGAGTGTAAAGGGAGAAACACAGTCACTACGCGAGGAACAGCAACGGAAATTCGGAAAAACCGCTACCGACCACGCCCTGACCCGCCCGACCTGCTTGCCGCCTCGCCAACCCACGCTGCCGCCTCGCTCTGTGCGCAGTGAGGCGCATGATGCGGCTGCGCGTGCCCATGCGGCACCTGCCTGCCATCACGTGCCCTGGCCCAAAGCAGGGCTTGGAGTCCGTGTGGGGTCGGTGTGCCACGGCGTAGCCACCCTGCAACAATGCACGCCGATTGGGGAATGGGGATCGGAGCCTGCGGCCCCCGCCTTCCCCTGTCTGCCCCCGCTCCCCGCCCCCCTACCTGGCAGGCCATGCACAACGGCGGCTTGAGCACAGGACACATCGGCTAGCTCCATATTGACACTAGCGGTGAACGCGCTCTGGGTGCAAGTAAGCCTGGCCGCCGCTGCCCTTGCCCTCGCGCGCCCGCACAAAGTAACCGCAACGGAAACCGCACACGGCCGCCTATACGACCAGGCGCCTCCCACAGCCAATCCTGCGGGAGGTGGCTTTGGCAACCGCACGCGCCTTAGAGCCGAGCCCAACCCCCCTGACGCCGCGACCAGCCAGCCCATCACGCTCATCAAGTCTGGCAGCCGGCCGCTGGCCACCCGGCGCCAGGACGGCGTGCGCTCCCGAAGCATTGCTTGCTCCAGCGATGCGAAGGCTTCTTTTCCGTCTTTGCGCATTGGTTGCAGTAGCAGGTACGTAGGCTCTGGCGCTCCTTGGTTTCCCTGCAGGTTTCCCTGTGAGTTGAAAGCAATGCGGTACGGCGTCGCGAGCCTTAAGTTGCAACTTTGCTTTCCACGCCTACCTGAGCATGTTACAATTATACTCAAGCCACTTGACGTACAAGACTAGTGCCTAGGCGCCGAGCAGCGTTGCAGCGATACAGCCAAGTCCTGAGTGTGCGCCCGGGAGCCGGCTTCGCAGTCATGCCTCTTTTACTATAATCTCGCTTGTATGTAGAGGAGTGAGTGTAAAGGGAGAAACACAGTCACTACGCGAGGAACAGCAACGGAAATTCGGAAAAACCGCTACCGACCACGCCCTGACCCGCCCGACCTGCTTGCCGCCTCGCCAAACCACGCTGCCGCCTCGCTCTGTGCGCAGTGAGGCGCATGATGCGGCTGCGCGTGCCCATGCGGCACCTGCCTGCCATCATGTGCCCTGGCCCAAAGCAGGGCTTGGAGTGCGTGTGGGGTCGGTGTGCCACGGCGTAGCCACCCTGCAACAATGCACGCCGATTGGGGAATGGGGATCGGAGCCTGTGGCCCCCGCCTTCCCCTGTCTGCCCCCGCTCCCCGCCCCTCTACCTGGCAGGCCATGCACAACGGCGGCTTGAGCACAGGACACATCGGCTAGCTCCATATTGACACTAGCGGTGAACGCGCTCTGGGTGCAAGTAAGCCTGGCCGCCGCTGCCCTTGCCCTCGCGCGCCCGCACAAAGTAACCGCAACGGAAACCGCACACGGCCGCCTATACGACCAGGCGCCTCCCACAGCCGATCCTGCGGGAGGTGGCTTTGGCAACCGCACGCGCCTTAGAGCCGAGCCCAACCCCCCTGACGCCGCGACCAGCCAGCCCATCACGCTCATCAAGTCTGGCAGCCGGCCGCTGGCCACCCGGCGCCAGGACGGCGTGCGCTCCCGAAGCATTGCTTGCTCCAGCGATGCGAAGGCTTCTTTTCCGTCTTTACGCATTGGTTGCAGTAGCAGGTACGTAGGCGCTCCTTGGTTTCCCTGTGAGTTGAAAGCGATGCGGTACGGCGTCGCGAGCCTTAAGCTGCAACTTTGCTTTCCGCGCCTACCTGAGCATGTTACAATTATACTCAAGCCACTTGACGTACAAGACTAGTGCCTAGGCGCCGAGCAGCGTTGCAGCGATACAGCCAAGTCCTGAGTGTGCGCCCGGGAGCCGGCTTCGCAGTCATGCCTCTTTTATTATAATCTCGCTTGTATGTAGAGGAGTGAGTGTAAAGGGAGAAACACAGTCACTACGCGAGGAACAGCAACGGAAATTCGGAAAAACCACTACCGACCACGCCCTGACCCGCCCGACCTGCTTGCCGCCTCGCCAAACCACGCTGCCGCCTCGCTCTGTGCGCAGTGAGGCGCATGATGCGGCTGCGCGTGCCCATGCGGCACCTGCCTGCCATCACGTGCCCTGGCCCAAAGCAGGGCTTGGAGTCCGTGTGGGGTCGGTGTGCCACGGCGTAGCCACCCTGCAACAATGCACGCCGATTGGGGAATGGGGATCGGAGCCTGCGGCCCCCGCCTTCCCCTGTCTGCCCCCGCTCCCCGCCCCCCCTACCTGGCAGGCCATGCACAACGGCGGCTTGAGCACAGGACACATCGGCTAGCTCCATATTGACACTAGCGGTGAACGCGCTCTGGGTGCAAGTAAGCCTGGCCGCCGCTGCCCTTGCCCTCGCGCGCCCGCACAAAGTAACCGCAACGGAAACCGCACACGGCCGCCTATACGACCAGGCGCCTCCCACAGCCGATCCTGCGGGAGGTGGCTTTGGCAACCGCACGCGCCTTAGAGCCGAGCCCAACCCCCCTGACGCCGCGACCAGCCAGCCCATCACGCTCATCAAGTCTGGCAGCCGGCCGCTGGCCACCCGGCGCCAGGACGGCGTGCGCTCCCGAAGCATTGCTTGCTCCAGCGATGCGAAGGCTTCTTTTCCGTCTTTGCGCATTGGTTGCAGTAGCAGGTACGTAGGCTCTGGCGCTCCTTGGCTTCCCTGTGAGTTGAAAGCAATGCGGTACGGCGTCGCGAGCCTTAAGCTGCAACTTTGCTTTCCGCGCCTACCTGAGCATGTTACAATTATACTCAAGCCACTTGACGTGCAAGACTAGTGCCTAGGCGCCGAGCAGCGTTGCAGCGATACAGCCAAGTCCTGAGTGTGCGCCCGGGAGCCGGCTTCGCAGTCATGCCTCTTTTACTATAATCTCGCTTGTATGTAGAGGAGTGAGTGTAAAGGGAGAAACACAGTCACTACGCGAGGAACAGCAACGGAAATTCGGAAAAACCACTACCGACCACGCCCTGACCCGCCCGACCTGCTTGCCGCCTCGCCAAACCACGCTGCCGCCTCGCTCTGTGCGCAGTGAGGCGCATGATGCGGCTGCGCGTGCCCATGCGGCACCTGCCTGCCATCACGTGCCCTGGCCCAAAGCAGGGCTTGGAGTCCGTGTGGGGTCGGTGTGCCACGGCGTAGCCACCCTGCAACAATGCACGCCGATTGGGGAATGGGGATCGGAGCCTGCGGCCCCCGCCTTCCCCTGTCTGCCCCCGCTCCCCGCCCCCCTACCTGGCAGGCCATGCACAACGGCGGCTTGAGCACAGGACACATCGGCTAGCTCCATATTGACACTAGCGGTGAACGCGCTCTGGGTGCAAGTAAGCCTGGCCGCCGCTGCCCTTGCCCTCGCGCGCCCGCACAAAGTAACCGCAACGGAAACCGCACACGGCCGCCTATACGACCAGGCGCCTCCCACAGCCGATCCTGCGGGAGGTGGCTTTGGCAACCGCACGCGCCTTAGAGCCGAGCCCAACCCCCCTGACGCCGCGACCAGCCAGCCCATCACGCTCATCAAGTCTGGCAGCCGGCCGCTGGCCACCCGGCGCCAGGACGGCGTGCGCTCCCGAAGCATTGCTTGCTCCAGCGATGCGAAGGCTTCTTTTCCGTCTTTACGCATTGGTTGCAGTAGCAGGTACGTAGGCGCTCCTTGGTTTCCCTGTGAGTTGAAAGCGATGCGGTACGGCGTCGCGAGCCTTAAGCTGCAACTTTGCTTTCCGCGCCTACCTGAGCATGTTACAATTATACTCAAGCCACTTGACGTACAAGACTAGTGCCTAGGCGCCGAGCAGCGTTGCAGCGATACAGCCAAGTCCTGAGTGTGCGCCCGGGAGCCGGCTTCGCAGTCATGCCTCTTTTATTATAATCTCGCTTGTATGTAGAGGAGTGAGTGTAAAGGGAGAAACACAGTCACTACGCGAGGAACAGCAACGGAAATTCGGAAAAACCGCTACCGACCACGCCCTGACCCGCCCGACCTGCTTGCCGCCTCGCCAAACCACGCTGCCGCCTCGCTCTGTGCGCAGTGAGGCGCATGATGCGGCTGCGCGTGCCCATGCGGCACCTGCCTGCCATCACGTGCCCTGGCCCAAAGCAGGGCTTGGAGTCCGTGTGGGGTCGGTGTGCCACGGCGTAGCCACCCTGCAACAATGCACGCCGATTGGGGAATGGGGATCGGAGCCTGCGGCCCCCGCCTTCCCCTGTCTGCCCCCGCTCCCCGCCCCCCTACCTGGCAGGCCATGCACAACGGCGGCTTGAGCACAGGACACATCGGCTAGCTCCATATTGACACTAGCGGTGAACGCGCTCTGGGTGCAAGTAAGCCTGGCCGCCGCTGCCCTTGCCCTCGCGCGCCCGCACAAAGTAACCGCAACGGAAACCGCACACGGCCGCCTATACGACCAGGCGCCTCCCACAGCCGATCCTGCGGGAGGTGGCTTTGGCAACCGCACGCGCCTTAGAGCCGAGCCCAACCCCCCTGACGCCGCGACCAGCCAGCCCATCACGCTCATCAAGTCTGGCAGCCGGCCGCTGGCCACCCGGCGCCAGGACGGCGTGCGCTCCCGAAGCATTGCTTGCTCCAGCGATGCGAAGGCTTCTTTTCCGTCTTTGCGCATTGGTTGCAGTAGCAGGTACGTAGGCTCTGGCGCTCCTTGGCTTCCCTGTGAGTTGAAAGCAATGCGGTACGGCGTCGCGAGCCTTAAGCTGCAACTTTGCTTTCCGCGCCTACCTGAGCATGTTACAATTATACTCAAGCCACTTGACGTGCAAGACTAGTGCCTAGGCGCCGAGCAGCGTTGCAGCGATACAGCCAAGTCCTGAGTGTGCGCCCGGGAGCCGGCTTCGCAGTCATGCCTCTTTTACTATAATCTCGCTTGTATGTAGAGGAGTGAGTGTAAAGGGAGAAACACAGTCACTACGCGAGGAACAGCAACGGAAATTCGGAAAAACCACTACCGACCACGCCCTGACCCGCCCGACCTGCTTGCCGCCTCGCCAAACCACGCTGCCGCCTCGCTCTGTGCGCAGTGAGGCGCATGATGCGGCTGCGCGTGCCCATGCGGCACCTGCCTGCCATCACGTGCCCTGGCCCAAAGCAGGGCTTGGAGTCCGTGTGGGGTCGGTGTGCCACGGCGTAGCCACCCTGCAACAATGCACGCCGATTGGGGAATGGGGATCG
This sequence comes from Chlamydomonas schloesseri, assembly GCA_016834595.1. Lineage (NCBI taxonomy): Eukaryota > Viridiplantae > Chlorophyta > Chlorophyceae > Chlamydomonadales > Chlamydomonadaceae > Chlamydomonas > Chlamydomonas schloesseri. Next base: position 99,042 of record JAEHOD010000109.1, on the reverse strand, counting down.
GAGCCTGCGGCCCCCGCCTTCCCCTGTCTGCCCCCGCTCCCCGCCCCCCTACCTGGCAGGCCATGCACAACGGCGGCTTGAGCACAGGACACATCGGCTAGCTCCATATTGACACTAGCGGTGAACGCGCTCTGGGTGCAAGTAAGCCTGGCCGCCGCTGCCCTTGCCCTCGCGCGCCCGCACAAAGTAACCGCAACGGAAACCGCACACGGCCGCCTATACGACCAGGCGCCTCCCACAGCCGATCCTGCGGGAGGTGGCTTTGGCAACCGCACGCGCCTTAGAGCCGAGCCCAACCCCCCTGACGCCGCGACCAGCCAGCCCATCACGCTCATCAAGTCTGGCAGCCGGCCGCTGGCCACCCGGCGCCAGGACGGCGTGCGCTCCCGAAGCATTGCTTGCTCCAGCGATGCGAAGGCTTCTTTTCCGTCTTTGCGCATTGGTTGCAGTAGCAGGTACGTAGGCTCTGGCGCTCCTTGGCTTCCCTGTGAGTTGAAAGCAATGCGGTACGGCGTCGCGAGCCTTAAGCTGCAACTTTGCTTTCCGCGCCTACCTGAGCATGTTACAATTATACTCAAGCCACTTGACGTGCAAGACTAGTGCCTAGGCGCCGAGCAGCGTTGCAGCGATACAGCCAAGTCCTGAGTGTGCGCCCGGGAGCCGGCTTCGCAGTCATGCCTCTTTTATTATAATCTCGCTTGTATGTAGAGGAGTGAGTGTAAAGGGAAAAACACAGTCACTACGCGAGGAACAGCAACGGAAATTCGGAAAAACCACTACCGACCACGCCCTGACCCGCCCGACCTGCTTGCCGCCTCGCCAAACCACGCTGCCGCCTCGCTCTGTGCGCAGTGAGGCGCATGATGCGGCTGCGCGTGCCCATGCGGCACCTGCCTGCCATCACGTGCCCTGGCCCAAAGCAGGGCTTGGAGTCCGTGTGGGGTCGGTGTGCCACGGCGTAGCCACCCTGCAACAATGCACGCCGATTGGGGAATGGGGATCGGAGCCTGCGGCCCCCGCCTTCCCCTGTCTGCCCCCGCTCCCCGCCCCCCTACCTGGCAGGCCATGCACAACGGCGGCTTGAGCACAGGACACATCGGCTAGCTCCATATTGACACTAGCGGTGAACGCGCTCTGGGTGCAAGTAAGCCTGGCCGCCGCTGCCCTTGCCCTCGCGCGCCCGCACAAAGTAACCGCAACGGAAACCGCACACGGCCGCCTATACGACCAGGCGACTCCCACAGCCAATCCTGCGGGAGGTGGCTTTGGCAACCGCACGCGCCTTAGAGCCGAGCCCAACCCCCCTGACGCCGCGACCAGCCAGCCCATCACGCTCATCAAGTCTGGCAGCCGGCCGCTGGCCACCCGGCGCCAGGACGGCGTGCGCTCCCGAAGCATTGCTTGCTCTAGCGATGCGAAGGCTTCTTTTCCGTCTTTGCGCATTGGTTGCAGTAGCAGGTACGTAGGCTCTGGCGCTCCTTGGTTTCCCTGCAGGTTTCCCTGTGAGTTGAAAGCGATGCGGTACGGCGTCGCGAGCCTTAAGTTGCAACTTTGCTTTCCACGCCTACCTGAGCATGTTACAATTATACTCAAGCCACTTGACGTACAAGACTAGTGCCTAGGCGCCGAGCAGCGTTGCAGCGATACAGCCAAGTCCTGAGTGTGCGCCCGGGAGCCGGCTTCGCAGTCATGCCTCTTTTACTATAATCTCGCTTGTATGTAGAGGAGTGAGTGTAAAGGGAGAAACACAGTCACTACGCGAGGAACAGCAACGGAAATTCGGAAAAACCGCTACCGACCACGCCCTGACCCGCCCGACCTGCTTGCCGCCTCGCCAAACCACGCTGCCGCCTCGCTCTGTGCGCAGTGAGGCGCATGATGCGGCTGCGCGTGCCCATGCGGCACCTGCCTGCCATCACGTGCCCTGGCCCAAAGCAGGGCTTGGAGTGCGTGTGGGGTCGGTGTGCCACGGCGTAGCCACCCTGCAACAATGCACGCCGATTGGGGAATGGGGATCGGAGCCTGTGGCCCCCGCCTTCCCCTGTCTGCCCCCGCTCCCCGCCCCCCTACCTGGCAGGCCATGCACAACGGCGGCTTGAGCACAGGACACATCGGCTAGCTCCATATTGACACTAGCGGTGAACGCGCTCTGGGTGCAAGTAAGCCTGGCCGCCGCTGCCCTTGCCCTCGCGCGCCCGCACAAAGTAACCGCAACGGAAACCGCACACGGCCGCCTATACGACCAGGCGCCTCCCACAGCCGATCCTGCGGGAGGTGGCTTTGGCAACCGCACGCGCCTTAGAGCCGAGCCCAACCCCCCTGACGCCGCGACCAGCCAGCCCATCACGCTCATCAAGTCTGGCAGCCGGCCGCTGGCCACCCGGCGCCAGGACGGCGTGCGCTCCCGAAGCATTGCTTGCTCCAGCGATGCGAAGGCTTCTTTTCCGTCTTTGCGCATTGGTTGCAGTAGCAGGTACGTAGGCGAGGGTAGGCGCTCCTTGGTTTCCCTGTGAGTTGAAAGCGATGCGGTACGGCGTCGCGAGCCTTAAGCTGCAACTTTGCTTTCCGCGCCTACCTGAGCATGTTACAATTATACTCAAGCCACTTGACGTGCAAGACTAGTGCCTAGGCGCCGAGCAGCGTTGCAGCGATACAGCCAAGTCCTGAGTGTGCGCCCGGGAGCCGGCTTCGCAGTCATGCCTCTTTTATTATAATCTCGCTTGTATGTAGAGGAGTGAGTGTAAAGGGAGAAACACAGTCACTACGCGAGGAACAGCAACGGAAATTCGGAAAAACCGCTACCGACCACGCCCTGACCCGCCCGACCTGCTTGCCGCCTCGCCAAACCACGCTGCCGCCTCGCTCTGTGCGCAGTGAGGCGCATGATGCGGCTGCGCGTGCCCATGCGGCACCTGCCTGCCATCACGTGCCCTGGCCCAAAGCAGGGCTTGGAGTCCGTGTGGGGTCGGTGTGCCACGGCGTAGCCACCCTGCAACAATGCACGCCGATTGGGGAATGGGGATCGGAGCCTGCGGCCCCCGCCTTCCCCTGTCTGCCCCCGCTCCCCGCCCCCCTACCTGGCAGGCCATGCACAACGGCGGCTTGAGCACAGGACACATCGGCTAGCTCCATATTGACACTAGCGGTGAACGCGCTCTGGGTGCAAGTAAGCCTGGCCGCCGCTGCCCTTGCCCTCGCGCGCCCGCACAAAGTAACCGCAACGGAAACCGCACACGGCCGCCTATACGACCAGGCGCCTCCCACAGCCGATCCTGCGGGAGGTGGCTTTGGCAACCGCACGCGCCTTAGAGCCGAGCCCAACCCCCCTGACGCCGCGACCAGCCAGCCCATCACGCTCATCAAGTCTGGCAGCCGGCCGCTGGCCACCCGGCGCCAGGACGGCGTGCGCTCCCGAAGCATTGCTTGCTCCAGCGATGCGAAGGCTTCTTTTCCGTCTTTGCGCATTGGTTGCAGTAGCAGGTACGTAGGCTCTGGCGCTCCTTGGCTTCCCTGTGAGTTGAAAGCAATGCGGTACGGCGTCGCGAGCCTTAAGCTGCAACTTTGCTTTCCGCGCCTACCTGAGCATGTTACAATTATACTCAAGCCACTTGACGTACAAGACTAGTGCCTAGGCGCCGAGCAGCGTTGCAGCGATACAGCCAAGTCCTGAGTGTGCGCCCGGGAGCCGGCTTCGCAGTCATGCCTCTTTTATTATAATCTCGCTTGTATGTAGAGGAGTGAGTGTAAAGGGAGAAACACAGTCACTACGCGAGGAACAGCAACGGAAATTCGGAAAAACCGCTACCGACCACGCCCTGACCCGCCCGACCTGCTTGCCGCCTCGCCAAACCACGCTGCCGCCTCGCTCTGTGCGCAGTGAGGCGCATGATGCGGCTGCGCGTGCCCATGCGGCACCTGCCTGCCATCACGTGCCCTGGCCCAAAGCAGGGCTTGGAGTCCGTGTGGGGTCGGTGTGCCACGGCGTAGCCACCCTGCAACAATGCACGCCGATTGGGGAATGGGGATCGGAGCCTGCGGCCCCCGCCTTCCCCTGTCTGCCCCCGCTCCCCGCCCCCCTACCTGGCAGGCCATGCACAACGGCGGCTTGAGCACAGGACACATCGGCTAGCTCCATATTGACACTAGCGGTGAACGCGCTCTGGGTGCAAGTAAGCCTGGCCGCCGCTGCCCTTGCCCTCGCGCGCCCGCACAAAGTAACCGCAACGGAAACCGCACACGGCCGCCTATACGACCAGGCGCCTCCCACAGCCGATCCTGCGGGAGGTGGCTTTGGCAACCGCACGCGCCTTAGAGCCGAGCCCAACCCCCCTGACGCCGCGACCAGCCAGCCCATCACGCTCATCAAGTCTGGCAGCCGGCCGCTGGCCACCCGGCGCCAGGACGGCGTGCGCTCCCGAAGCATTGCTTGCTCCAGCGATGCGAAGGCTTCTTTTCCGTCTTTGCGCATTGGTTGCAGTAGCAGGTACGTAGGCTCTGGCGCTCCTTGGCTTCCCTGTGAGTTGAAAGCAATGCGGTACGGCGTCGCGAGCCTTAAGCTGCAACTTTGCTTTCCGCGCCTACCTGAGCATGTTACAATTATACTCAAGCCACTTGACGTGCAAGGCTAGTGCCTAGGCGCCGAGCAGCGTTGCAGCGATACAGCCAAGTCCTGAGTGTGCGCCCGGGAGCCGGCTTCGCAGTCATGCCTCTTTTATTATAATCTCGCTTGTATGTAGAGGAGTGAGTGTAAAGGGAGAAACACAGTCACTACGCGAGGAACAGCAACAACAACAAGTTTTGAACAAGTTGCGCCGGGGTGGGCCACCGGGCCGGCACGCGGGTACCACCAGGCGGCTGGATGGGGTCTACCGCTGAAGCCGCCTGGCTAGTTAGATTTATTGTACGAGCTATTGACCGTGGTGAAAACTGGGCTGCCGTCTGGGGGGTACGGTTCCCCAGCCAAACCCACACGTGTGGCGGTCCCTGGACGGTGCCCCGGGGCAAATCCTACCGCACGAATTGGACACCGCCTTTCTGTAGGTACATAACCTACATAAACATTAGCCAGAAGCGATTGGCAAAGGCCTGCAATATGCTTATCGGGTCTCAAGTCGCGAAATTGACTGAAGCCCATATCACGGATATGCGGCGTTTGAGGCCTGAAACTATTGCCGTCGACTTAACATGTGTACAGGGATGATATAACTAGCTTTAAGCTGCGTTAGCTGGGTCCTGGCGAGCGCGACATTTAGCATTTCGACTTGGGCCCTCGCGCGATTTGTTGCCCGGAAAACATTCAGGGACCTTAGTATGTGTCCTTAGATGCCATTTCAATGGTCTAGGGGCTTAGACCCGCGCAGCCCTTAGGGACTTGCCGGAGTGGTACCCGCGTGCGGGCCGGCGCATTTTTGGGAAGTGCAGACGCCGGTACCTGCTGGGTGTCAATAAGGTGAACTAGTACCATCACTGAATGCATTATCCGAGACTGGACGTTTGTTATGCGAACCGCTATAATCACCAACACTCCCGACGCGGCGGGGCTGATTGCACGCCAAGCACAGCACAGTGCTGGCCTCCGGCCACCTGCGTGCTATTCGTCAGTCAGTCTAGTTATTATTATAATAAACTTTCAAGAATGGCGCACGCTATTATTCTAGTTACTCCTCCGTGGCTTCCGACATCAGGCAACAACAACTCGTTGTTCGTCTAGTTTCAACACCTCATTGAGCGAAGCGATCGCCTACTAGCTCAAAAGGCATACCCTAATGGCCGAACTGACCTTCAGCATGTACTTATCGACCTGGTTCGACAAAGCTCTCTCTTTTGCGGTGTTGTGACGTGACCCACGATTTGTATCTGTTCTATGCCACTAAAATGGCTCTAGGCAATACTGGAGCAAGCTGCTTGAGCCGCAGAACTGACTTGGGGCCGTCTCATTTGTAAAGGCTTCGGGCTTGCTGTATTACTTTTATAATTGCACCGTAATAGGCAGCTGTCGAGTCACAACCTGTATGCTGTAAAGCTCGGCCTCGCCCACCTGAGCTCGTGCGGTCTTTCCCGCGGCTGGAACTACAACAGCAGTTATGTTCTACGCAGCGCAGCTGGTCTCTCGTGATGGGCCGCTGCAGGTGGGTGACACCTTTGGCAGCGCGGGAAGCGAGGCAGCGCGCCCGGGTGGAGGGGGAATAGGTACAAGTGCCCCCGTGTCCCCGGACGGCGGGCTGGCCAGGCGTCACCCTGCCCCCGCCTTGCCACCACTGCAGGTGCTGTGGGTGGCCGCCACTCTGGACCGGCAGCTCAACCGGCAGCTGGTGGACGGCACAGCCATTGCCAAGGTGGTGGACGTCTACCTCAAGCCCGAGTCCAACATCGGCATCTTCTCTGCTGGGCCAGTCAATCAAGCCGTGGGGCAGCACCGGAAGGCAAAAGTAGGTCAAGGAGGCGCTGAAGGCTCAGGGCCAAAAGGCTCAGTAGACGACTGCGGCTAGCAGTTAACGCCGCTACCACTTGACCTGCCGGTGTTGGAGCAGCAGCCGAGCCCATGGTGCCACTTGCTGCAGGGTGGTCGGGGGCACTCACAGCCCGGCGCCGGTGACACCAGCGGCGATGCCGCTCCGCTGGCCCTGCGGCTGAGCGGGCAGCTGCTGCTGGGCGTGTGCCGCATCTACTCGCGCAAGGTGGTGTACCTGCTGCAGGTGAGGTAGGGTTCAACCTTCACACGTACGGACATGGCCGCGCTCCATGTGCCTGAACGGTCCTTGCGTCCCATGGTGCTCCTGCTGCAGGACTGCGAGCGGGCGCTGCTGTTCCTGCGCAACATCTGTCCGGAGGACGTGCCGCTGGCGTTTGGCGATGAACGGGAGGCAGGCTGGGGCGAGGGTGACCAAGTCATTCTTGCCGGCTCACAGGTAGAGGCTGCTTTTGCACCTTGCATGAGCCCATTGCTCGTGAACTAATGTTGGCACGTGTATGCTCCGGCGCATGTAGGACCACGGGGTAGCCGAGGGCGAGGGCCGAAAGCCAAAATCAAGAAAACGTATTACGGCAGCTGGGCTGGCTGCTGCAGACAGTGACGGCGGCATGGCGGCTGACGGCCTGGCACCCCTGGTGCTACCTTATGATGAGGATGAGATCCTGCTGGCAGGTGAGTTTTGTTGTGGAAACTGAAGGGCCACCTGTTGATGGGTGAGCGTAATGAATTGACATGGGTCTGATCTGTTTTGCCTGCATGGCATGGGAGAGTACGGCAGTCACCAGTTCCCTTGCCAAGGATTTGCCTCGGCTATTTGACTTGCAGGGTCCAGCCAGTCCTGCCGCGTCAGTGACGCAAAGGAGGCGGGTGGCGGCGGCGGCGACGGCGTGGGCCCTCTGCTGGGCCGGCTGGGCAGCGGCTTTGGTTCAGGGGCGCTGGATGAATACCTGGTGGGGTGGGCAAAGCCGAAGCCACCAGCGCACAATGTCCACAAGGCAGTGCACACACCTCGTGCAAATGGCGATGGTCACGACCGCATGCATGTTCTGTGTGTGCAGGGCACGCCAGGAGCTGGCGGCAGCCAGGACCCCTGGGCCGTGCCGTGGGCCTCTGAGGGTGGCCTGAGCGGCCGCACCACAGACCTCGGCCTGGGCACCCCTGGCGGCGTGCACCTTGACTATTTTGACGAGGTGATGGCGACTGCATCGGTCGACGGTACTAGGCTTCCATAGGCCACGTTGCATGTCCCTTCGAGTGATTGCGTTGTATGCTGACTGATGTCTGCATATCCAACTTTACCATCCCGCCAGGTGCCGGAACACTTTGAGTTTGATTTGGATGAGGAGGAGCTGGAGGGCCTGAGGTGCGAGATTGGGGGAACAGGCGGGAAGGGGAGCTGCTCAGCGAGGTCAAGCACAGAATAAGGAAATACTTGTCGGTCACACAGTATTATCGGCCTCATGACTGTCGCTGCAGGATTGCCAGTCAGATCGGTGTGGTGGCTCAGCAGCGACGGGTTGACAAGGCGGAGGAGCAGCTTACACGGGAGCTGCAGGTGCGTTGGGTTACACGGTAGTTATCATGGTCAGACTGGGCGGCGCGGTCATTACCTTGTGACTGCCCTGGGCAGGATGACGGCTTGTGGACCCCTCGGCGGGGGGACCAGGAGCGCCGCGAGGCACAGCTGGACGAGGCGCCTGGAGCGGACACCGCAGTGACGGAACCCCGTCAGGTAGGTGCACCCGTCTCTCCTAGCTTAGTGCTACTCGCGCAGGACACCGTTTGCTGGCGTACATAGCTTGCCTTTGCGCCGGCGGACCCTTGCTCTGCAGGTCCTGCCACAGTTTAGTGGGGATAACGACGAGCAGCAGCCACAGGGCGAGCCAGCCGGTCATGAAGCGGCGGAGGCAGCTGCGCTTAGCGGCCGCATGGTGCGAGTTTCAGCCGCAGAAGCCGGTGCATCGGCGGAGGAAGGCGCACGAGCCTTGGCAAAGGCGATGGAGTCAGCGGAGTTCGATGGGTGGGGACAGTCCGACCCGGATGCTGGCAGCGCCACGGCGCTCAGCCTGGGGCCCGGTAGTGGGGAGGATATGCCGGGGATGCACAACGGCAGCAAGAGGGCAACGGAGATTGAGGAACGTATGACGGAAGATCGTGCCGGTGCGCCGTCCACTCTCCCAGCCGCCGGTGAGAGAAGCTTGAGCGGTACGCAGGAAGACGTTAGGCGTAGGCATTAATAAAACCTTGTTGCATCTCCTCTTCCGGTCGCGCACATTCGCCACACTGCCGGGCTGTGCCTTTTCAACGACTGTGCAGCTGCGGAGCCGCAAACGCCGGAACGGCCCGCCACGGGCAATCACAATCGGAAGGTGACGCTGAGTCCAGGTGCGGCCCTGCCTGCAGCCTCGGGCGTGTCACCGCTTGCATGGACCTCCGGCTTGGCCCTGACGGTGCTGTGGTGTTTGTCATCACGCAGTGGCCGTTGACGCGGCAGCCGTAGCAGCCAGCCCGAGGCCGCAGCCCCGCTCGCCGTCATTGTCACGGGCTGCATCCTCGCCGCTCGCACGGGTGACGCTAGATGTCGCCCAGGCAGGCAGCACCAGCGCCAAGGGCGACGGCCCCCGCCCCGTCACCACTCTGCCCACCGCAGCGGTGCGCAACTTGCTGCAGGTGAGCGCCCCGGTATGAGCGTGTACAGGACAGGTGACAGCTTGTTGTGCGACGCGGTGGGGTTGAGTCAGGGAGCGGCCGCTAGGTGGCGGCAACCTACTCACCTTCTTATGTAAACGCAACCTGCTATTGCCCTGAGCAGGACCGCACTGGCTTGATAAACTACGAGCGGTTGAATGCTGCCCGGAGGCGAGTCGGTGGAACTTATGCTGCTGCGACACCAATGTGCCTGGCGCACGTTGGCGACATGGCTCAGTCCTTCGCCACCGCCGCGTCCAGTCCTTGGTTCACGGCGTGGTCGCACGCTGCTGGCCCGGAGGCTGCCCGTGGCTTGCACGGCACCGAGACACCAGTGGCTGGGGCAGGCAGCTCAGGTGTTGCGACAACAGTCGCCAAGAGCAGCTCTAACAGCAGAGGCGGCAACAGTCACCTGCCGCTCCTGAACCTAGCCGCTGGCCCGGTGGCAATGCCGCTAGTCGCTCTGGCTCCCCCACTGCAGGAGCTCTTCAGCTTTCTGTCACGACGGGGCGGCCAGGACCGGGTTGCATCTGCAGATAAGGACTCTGACACGGAAGGCGCGGGTGAGGCGCCTCCCACAAAAAGGGCCCGGAAGTCCAAAGCGGATGCCGCCAAGGCAGCAGCAGTGGCAGCCGAGTGGCAGCAGCCCCTGGACGGCGCAGAGACAGGCGGCGGCTCGTCAGGTGCTGGTGCTGGTGCCAGTGGTGCCGGGGCCAATGCACCCGAACCCGGCCGCGCCAGCCCGCCAGCGCAGCTTTTTGACGGGGAAGAGGCCATGCCCCATATGGACCTGGATTTGGAGCTGGGAGCCGACCTGAACGCGGCTGGACCGGTTGGGGATGCGAAAGGGGCGGGCGAACAGGCGGCACCGCAGGAGCAGCCGCCGCACACAGGCTACCAGCTGCTGGAGGAGGACGAGATGCGAGAGGAGGAGGAGGCTGTGCAGATGGACGAGGAGGAGGAATGCGATGCAGAGGAGCTCGAGATGGATGGCATTCAAGAGGATGAAGGTGTGATTCGGGGTTCAGTCATCTGGAGCGTTGCTCCCTGCTTTTGCGTGCCCGTGACAGAGCACGCGCACCTGACACAGGCACCAGCGGGCAGAAGCCCGGGCACGTGCGCAAGGCGGCATCAGACGGCTTTACGGCGCGAACACAGGTTGTGCTGCGACACCTGCAGGTGAGGCATACATGCAAGGGACGGTGCGCAGCCAAGGCATGGCCATAGCCATTGTTGCAAGTGCCCATGAAAGCCTGTCATCACCTGAAACAACCCGGTGGCATGCAGGCCTTGGCGGCGGGTGCTCGCAGTGGAGCCCAACCAGCCTCGAAGTGCTCGCAGGTGAAGGAGGGACGCCATCGGAACCATGACGGACAGCTGCAGGTAGGGGCACGTGAGGGTGACGGGCACGCAGGGCTTCACAGTACGTAGTACAATACAATACATAGTAGCACGTGAACTAGTACGTATTGTATGTATGTACTAAACGAAACTTCATACAACGAAACTTCATACAGTGCAACCCTGAGGTATCGTGTGCAAGGGCACTGCCGGCGCTCGCCTCCTGCCATGCCGAATTCCCCCGTTCGCTTTGCTTACTTGCAGTTGACCACGGCGTCAAAGCTGCTGAGCATGGTGGCGCGCGTGGCCGACCCTTCGGCCGCCGCCGGCAGGCACCACTGCAGCACCGGCACCAGCACCTCGCAGCTGTGTACATCTGAAGCACCAGGCAGCAGCAGCGGCCCTGACCAAGGCGATGGAGGCAGCGGTGTAAGCCGCATGGCCGCGGCCCGCACCTTCTACGACCTGCTGGTGCTCACCAACCGCGGATACATCTCCCTGGCGTGGGCCGGTGGTGAGGGCATGGCGGCAGGTAGTGTTGCCAGACGGAATACCAAGGGAGGCCGGGGTTGGACCAATGAGGGCTCAGTAGCTGTGAGCCACGCCACAGCCAGCAGCATGGGCGGAGCTGAGGAGCTCATCGTGATTGCGCGGAAACGGTTGCAGGAGTTGCAACCCGCAACAAACGCGGGTACATCCAGTCAAGTAGCTGCCAGCTGTTAGTACCATGCACCTTTGGTCTACGCGTCCACGCTAGCTGTTGGTTGTCACAGAGTTTCGGAGCGTCGACAGGCCTTTTAGGGTGTGGCGTGGTGTCTCCTTTTCCATGCACCCGACAATGGACAATGGCTGATAATCTTGCTGGCTGCATTTACAGTACGGGCTGCTGATGTTGGATGTGGAATGGTGGCCTTTCATATTGAGGTTCGTTTGATTGCAAAGCGAGCTGCCTTCCTGTTACGTCTGACCGATGGAGGCAGGCGCCCTGTGATCGCGCCGGTCAAGCGTGGAATGCGCTTCGACCGCCGATTTCGCCGTAGGCTTGGTTAGTGTGCGCCGTTAAGTGGTCGGCGCTCTCGCCAGTCCAGAGAGGCTGGTAGGCTGCAGCGGCCGTGTTTCGGGCCCGGGTCAAAAGCCTCCCCACAGCTGTAACACAATGCCTTGCTTGCTCGTAATTTTGGATATATGGGGGCTTCGGACACTGCCGGGAACTTGCCTTCTTGCCCCTTGCCAACTCCATGAGAGCTGTAACACAATAGGGGACATGGCCTTTCCGTCCGGGGGGGTGCGTTTCCCGTAGAAAAACCGGCACAGACCCGCGAGTTTGGCACCCTACCAAACTTCCGAGTTCGACCCCCAGACTAAGTATGTTTTAAATACATGATACATGTAGCTTGTGTGGCTTTGTATATTGTGTTTGGCGACTGTCGCAACTTTGACCGAACAACACGAAACGCAGCGAGCCTGAAACATGCCCGAGATATGACGGCAAGTATCTATATATTGTATAGCTTGCAGTGAGTCCGCGAAGCCTGAGGGACCGACATTTGGGAATTCTGTTCCCAGGCTCTGGTGAATTCGGTGCGGGAAACCAGCTCAGCATGATTTTCTGCGTTCAATAGTTCACATGAAATCAATAGACTGGAAAACGACAGGTCTGGGTAAGCCCGAAACGGGCGTCCTCCATCTGGCGTCCTGCCACACGGGGGTTGGTAGGCAGGGGGCCCGAAATCCGGACCAGGTAGAACTTCGTCATCTCCACGCGAGCACTCAGTCAAAATAGACCATCCTTATTTTCTTGCCATAAATAGATGAGTTTGATTCTAGTTAACTTTGCTCGTTGGCGCAAAGTGTCTTTACTGATTGACTCAACCGACACGACAACACCGTAAAACATATCCAGTACCCTTGCCGTCAATTGTAATCATGGTCGTGATGCAATTAAGACAGTCTGAAGACGCCGAGCGCGGCTCTAGCGACCGCAGCGAGCGCGAAATGGTCGGCATGTCGGTCTGGTATTCCTCGCTAATTTGAGCCCCGGGCCCGTTTAGGAGTTACTTTTGGCATGTATTGGATAGTTTGAAAGGGCTATGCGGTATGCCATCGGGACAGGCTCTAGGGCCCTCACTCGCCTCATTGTCGGCCCCTCGCCAGCCCCTTGACACGGGTCATCAAAGACCCGCCATATGGCCTCTTCCCCATCCCTTTCCCCCTGCCCAGCATCAATAATGTGCAATAAGGGCAATATAATTGTGTTGGCAACACAGGATAAAGGGTACGGTGCGGCCTGCATGCGTGGAACCCGCCCATCCACCCTCCCCAGCATGTTTTCACTTAAGGCCCTAGGCGCACCCTATTCCCCACAGCGTTACTACAACTGAACCTAATGGGATCCACAAAGAAACCGGCTATCTACTTAAAATGTGGTAACGCCGTGGGGTGCAAAAGTTATGACCCGTTGAGGTTGGGGGGGTGGATGGGGGGGCCTGCAGGGGGGGGGGAGAAAACAAAGTTTCTTACCCCATGCTCTAAAACGATAGAGCTCAACGAAATGATAACTCACGTGCTTTTAGGTTTTTCAGGGGGTGTCTGATGAGGAAGTTCTGGGCCCCCAAAGTTGACGATCGGTCGTCCCCCCCGGGGGTCCGTGGGGTTTCGGGATCCTAACCTCAGGGATTTCGGGAGGAGCCCCAACATGCCCTAACTCAGTCTTACGGGGCACAAACGCAGCAGTATGTGATATATAGATGCATTTGGTGCCACGCCTCGCACAATTACACCCTGGGAAGGTCCAACCTGACGCCTGGACGTGGACATGTCGGCACATGTCCCACACATCGACACATGCGCACTGGCTGGCGAGGGACTTGAGGCCCAGAACGGCCTGGTAACCCCCAATCAGGTGTCAATATAGCATCTATACAACAGGTGATGGATTCGAGATTGAATACGGGTCCGTTTACGTGGTGGGGGGTGGGGCGGGAATTCCAACGGATGGAATCCCGCGCGTGTCGAAGTTGCGGGACAGGTCCGCAGGTGACATGGATTTATAGGGCGCGTCAAGAGGAGTCGATTGGCACCGCTTTGGTATTAAATGGAGGGGTATAACCCCTTCTTGAGACGGTCTTGTCCAGGGGGGACTCGGTCGTCCCTCCCCAGGGGGCCCGGGGGGGGGTTCTGGGCATGGGATCTGGCGATTTGTTTTCTACCCCCCCCCCCTGACCCCCGTGTGGCGTCCTCCCCATGTGGCCCATCCCCCCTCCCCGAGGTTTTATAGCATGGGGTATGGAGTTATTGTTTCTACGCCCCTGCCCTCGCAACCATATGTCCAAGGAACCAACGCTGCTCACGATGCCCAATCATACACAATGCCCGTGGGCCCGTGCCGTGGGCCCCTGGATGTACAATTGTGTAAGGCGGTGCATGTGCTCAGCCCGCGCAGTCAACTATCAGCGCAGCCCCGGTCAGTCAGCACACAGCTAGCCAACATCTGCCCGCCGACGATGAGCTTTACAAGCCCTCGCCGCCTGAGCCGTGGTCGAATCCCAACCAACGCCGCTGCATGACCTCAAGCTACGCCGCTCAACGCCAATGCAGGAATGTATCGGTGCGCTATCTAAGCGAGCTATCTACGATAATGTTGGCACCGAGACAACGACTTCCGCAGTACCACAAGCGGTCACACACTGTGCCACGTCAAGGCACAAATGGAATGTCCTCAGCGTAACACCTCATGGTACCATTTGAAGTATTGCTGTGTCGTTGGGCGACCGGCAAGGCAGTCCAGCGGCTCGGATGGCAGTCTCGTTGACGTGGTATGTAGGATCCTACGGCAAGCAGAGAGTGGTTCGCAGTCAGAGAGGCCGGCTTCAGAGCCTTTACGCAGAGCCTGCACAATGATCCATCCCGCAATTCAGCCTCACTTTGTGGTTGATGAACCAGACGCCAAGGCCACGTAGCGTTTCAGTTTTGGCACCGTCGCATATTGCATGGAAATAGAGCCTCTCTTGAATCTGTTCAGGGTGCGTGTGAAGTCACGACAGAGCTGTCGGCATCAGTGCCAAAAAGTACGGAGGGCATTGACGGCCGTGCGCTCCGCCTAGGAAAATACCTCGCAGTGGTTCGAGTCGTAGAAAGGAGGCTTGCACTCTCGGACCTGCAGCAGGCACAGTTCAGCAGCATGAAAGTGCAGGAAATGCAAGGATGACAGTCGGTCCGGTGCATGCGCTCACCGGCATTCCGGAAGGGTCCAGCTCCTTTGGCGTTTTCCAAGCACAAGGTGGACACTGCGGTAGCAGCCCATTCTTGCCGTACGCCGGGGGATTGTGTGGCGCCACAGCCACCTGCTTGCAAGTACATGAGCGTGTGTCACATGTTGCCGAGTTTACAGCACGCAGAGCAGCGTCCGGAATTCAGCAAACCCTCCTCACATGGTTTGTAAGCTTCGCGACAGCATGGCAGAAGTGCTTGGTTGCGCATAGCGACCATTCAGCAAACACAAGCCGCGCAAAAGCCGACTGATCGTGGCGCGGGTGCTTTGTATGATTCCAGATCGTTTCGTTGGTGTGCCACAATTGGTACAGCCTTTTGACGCGCGCGTTAGGCTTCAAGAACATAACACCTGTGCACGTACAAAGAATAAGCATCCGGCAAGCCACCACAACTGCTTTTTGAAGCACAAACCTGTGTTTACAAGGTATAAGTGTTCACCTGCGAGGCAAATGTGCGGCAGTCATTGATGTGTGGATTACTGCACACGCAACTGGGTGCGAGAGAAGACGGCTCCATAAGGCCCCGGTGGGGTAACCCTAACAAGGACGCAGGGGCAACGCCCTTGGCCAGCCCTTGCGAGGAAGAGCAGAACGTGTAATTACATTCTTGCATGCCCTTAGCCCGCAGCGAGCCGAACAACACACGCCACGCACCAAGCTCGCCCGATGGAGTCAAGGGCACCGGAGCCTCCTCCCTCATAAGCGTGATGTCCTGGGAAAATGCAGGATGGGTATCGATCGGTACATGGCTTCTGGTTGATACACTGCACGAGCAAGCTTGACAGAGAACGCCCCCTGCCAACATTCACTACTCACCGCGTGAGGGCTGGTTTCGGTGAAGAAATGGCGCACGCTAGGCGCGATGGCCTTGACGTACACCGTGTCTGTTGGTATTGAACAGGATTGCGTAAAGAAACCACTGTAAGCTGAAAAGGCTTACCCCGCAACGTCAAGCGACCCGTATGCCAGTTATGGTGACACCCCCACCCCACCACCACCACCACCACCACCACCACCACCACCACCACCACCACCACCACCACCACCACCACCACCACCACCACCACCACCACCACCACCACCACCACCACCACCACCACCACCACCACCACCACCACCTTAGGGTTTAGGGTTTTAGGATGGAGAGGGGCCGGTGTGTGCTGTACGCCGCACAGCGTCGCAACCTAGCCGCTGCCACGGCGCCACCGCCACAACAGCATGCAGGGGCCTTGCCGCAGCTGCTTCAGCAGCCGCAGCAGCCGCAGCAGCAGCAGCAACAGGCCCAGACTCAGGCAGATACCCAACAAGCGATGAATACGGCAGTGATTGACTTGTGGAGCCGTATCAAGGCGTTTGCGGCATTGGGAGTGCCGCGAAAGGGTTGGGACCAAGTTGGCGCGCAGCATCCGTTCCTGAGAGTGGTTAACGGTCAACTGCGCTGTCACATAGATACTAGTGCGGGTCAGCCCGCTCAGACTGTCACAAATGATGACGATGACTAAGCACGTGCAGACAGGTGCAGGGCACGGTGCGAACAAGGGTTGAGGTGTTCGTTTTGTGGTTTTTGGTGTGCTTGTGGGTCGGGGGGTTTCGCCAGGACCAGCGATGCAGGGTGTGCTTTCCGCCAGAGAGCGGACCCTGCTGGTCCTGAATAGAGGGACTAGGTTAGCCTGCTTTATGCGTCCTAGGCGCCTTGTCTTGTCTTGCGCTTCTGGGTTTTGGGTCCAGTAGGGGTAGTGCTGTGGCGGTGTGCGGCTCTGTTGCGGGTGGTTTGGTCTGGTGTTTCTCTTTGTGTAGACGTGTGTGTGTGCGTGTGCTCGCCCTCGTGAGGTGCTGGCTGCCCTGTGGTCTGTGGTGGAGGCGTACGCCTCGTGTTTGGTTCGTGGTAGTGGGCTAGCCCCTGCGTCTCTCGTGTCTTGACCAGGCCTGGGGCCCTCTCCCCTGCTGTGTCGAGCGTGCCTAGAGGGGGAACGCGCAAAGCGCGCTTGCCCTACGTTAGGGCTTGGTAGCCCTAGCCACCAGTGGCATCGCCACTAACGTGTGTAATTGTTACGTGACCACCACCACCACCACCACCACCACCACCACCACCACCACCACCACCACCACCACCACCACCACCACCACCACCACCACCACCACCACCACCACCACCACCACCACCACCACCACCACCACCACCACCACCACCACCACCACCACCACCACCACCACCACCACCACCACCACCACCACTGACAGTGCTTACCGTGATCTGCAACCGAGTGTCCGTGGAACATGCGGCGGCCAGGCGTTAGCCAGTTGGTTAGCACAGTAGTAGTAGCAGTAGCCACCCGCAGGTTGCCACGATGCGCGCCCATGACCCAATACCTGTCACGTGCAGCACGACGTTCTCAGGCAGCAGGGGCAGCAGCTCCCGCACAACCGCCACTTTTCCCCATGTAGCCAGCAGTGGTGGAAACCTGCGGGGTCGCAAAGGGCGTGTGCCATGAGAGACTCGTTGGTTTCACAGGCACACAGTGCGTGCGTGGCGAGTGAATGCATTTTTATAGAGGGTCACGCCCTCCATGAAATCGGCCAAGCGTGACACGTGCCCAGCCTGTGGGCGCTCGTCCATACATGTCCTGACGCATGCAGTCGGGTTGCTCACGCTCGTAGGTACCCTAAATGGCGTGACCGGCGCAGGGTTAGAGTGCCGTGGGTGTGCTTGAGTCCCTGCATTACTCAGCGTGCTGAGAAGACAAGATGGCCCTCAGGTCGTGCCCTCAGGTTTATGAGAAGAGAGCCCCAGGGATACGCCCTCGGCGTGTTTGTTTCCGAAACAGTGCCAACCCTCCATTCAGTTGCCATATGTGATCATCTGCCGTCACAGGTGCAGAATCAACGCGTGGACGTCTCCAACCTCCCCCAGACGCCACCCCCGCTCTCCCACCCCCGTCCCCAGACACGCGCACTTACGAGAATATGTGATGCTGCGTATAGTTTGCACATGGAAGCCGGAGTTTGAGGCAATTAGTGAGCGCATTGTCCGTTGTGCATGCCACCATGTAGAATGGCTGCCGCCCGATGAGTATGAGCGATGCGATTGAGTTTAGAAGATCGACCATATTCCCACTACCGAAGTCAATTGCTGATGCTGTGTAGACACTGAGCACTGGCATCTGATGGTCCTTCTGGCCTTCAAGGAGAGCTCTCACCAGGCTAGCAGGGTCATTTATAAATGCATGCAACTGCGGCAATGTTTCGTTTGTGTGATGCCAAGGGATATCTACCAAGCTGAGCGGGGCGTCCTCAGCAAAAGCCGATGCAACGAGGCAGAGTGCCAAGTATAATAGTATTCTTCTCATGGTGCGTGGCCTGTTCGGCTTGCCTAGTTGATCGCCTAACAGCTAAAGTGATATTAGCTCAATCCTGAATGTTCATCTTTAACATTGCATTAAGAAAAGCATATATGTTGTGCGCGGTGTGTGCGTGGTGACCATGTTTACTCTAAACCCCTGGTGTGCAACAGCCCGGATGGGTTGGCAGGCGAAAAACCCTCGCGTGTGACCGCGAACTCGGGAATAGTCACAAAGTCACTTTTTGACTATTCCCGAGAGATGTTAAGGGTTAATCATTTGGAAGCCGATTGCCGGGCACATTGCAAGTCCGCGGACAGGTAGAGGGCACCCGGTCGCACGCCCGGTCGCTGCACGGGTCGCTGGGGTAGGTCCGCAGTGCAGCGGGTGCGCGGTCCTCACCGGTCACCCTGGTGCGATCCCTCTGGCTTTCCTCCTACACGACACGCTCGCTACCGTCGTGTGCAACGGGTGTACCTTCCTCTCCCCCTCTCTCTCCCCTCCTCCCCATCTCCCCCTCTCTCCTCCCGTCTCTCTCCCCCCCTCTCCGCCTCTCTCTCCCCCATCTCCGTCTCCTCCCCCCCTTGGTCATGATCTCATCCGGGTCAAAGCCCGCCTCCGCTGCTTCTGCCGCCGCAGCCCCAGCGGTTCCTGCTGCCGCTGCCGCCTTTACCCTTCCTTCAGCCGCCGTGGCGCGCGACATTCCGGCATTTCCGGGCAACTGCATCCGGCCATGCTCCATGGCGGACAGCGCTGCCATCGCCACCACATCATACACGCACTGCTGGTAGATCGGCGGTGCCTGCACCAGCCAGAGCTGCGCCTGGCTGATGGGAGACGCCTCCGGGCTGTGCTCGTTGATCTGCGCCACGACTGCCTTCGGCACTGCGCAGTTCCAGAAGCGTTGCTGCCATAGCGGAGGCAGGGGCCAAGCCGCCGCTGCGGTCGGGCCCGCTGCCTCGCTGCCGTGACCATATTGCCCACTGCTCTCGCTGTGCCGCGGGCATGTGGGAACAGGAGCCAGTGCCTGTATCTTGTAGATGCCTTTGAGCCCTCAGTGTCTACTACCGCGTAGATAACCCGCAAGCCCCCCAACCCCCCCCCCCCCCAAAACGTCTACACTTCCCCTGATTTGCCCGCCAAAACGTCTACCGCCCGTAGACGTGCGCCCCACCAGCCCCTGAAAGCTTCTACGTTTTCGGCCGAAAAAGGGCAAATTTCTACGCGGTAGAAGGAAGATACAGGCACTGGCAGGAGCAGAAGCAGGATTGACAACTGCACGCTCAGGGCCGTGGAGGCCGTGACATCTCAGAAAACGCTGACCCGTTCCTGCTCCTTGGGCTCGAAGCGCGCCTGGCAACAGGCACAGTATCGCTTGTGGCGGCGGGCACGGCTGCGGGCGCGGCGTTGTTGTCGTGACAAATTGGTGGACAGCGTGATCCACCGGACGTCCACCGGACGTCCACTCCCCTGGCCTCAGCTCGCGTTTGGGCATGCCCCAGGCCGTATTAATGCGTTCCACAAGCGCGGAGCGGCGGGGGAATGGATTTGCACGTGTATGGTGGGGCCTAGCTGGGTTTTGGCAGGACCCCACCCCAGCTCCCATACTGCAGCCAGACCCCAACGCCTCCCCCAGCTGCCCCGCCCACTCCCCTGGCCTCAGCTTGGGTTTGGGCATGCCCCAGGCCGTATTAATGCGTTCCACAAGCGCGGAGCGGCGGGGGAATGGATTTGCTAGCAGCAGTCGTTCAGTCTCGCGCAGTGCCCACCTATGCAGTGGCCACGCCGCCCACACGTGCGGCGGCCATGCCATCGTCACGTTCGTACCACACCTCGCAGTCGTTCAGTCTCGCGCAGTACCCACCTACAGGGACTTGCAAAGTGAATGGCGGGTTTTGGTGATGCGGTTCGTCGCGGGGGCTGATAGGATTGGCGCGCCCGGCGACCGAATGACCGAACTCTGCCCAAAAGTACACGAAAACTACACGCCCCAAAATCATGCAAAATCCAGCAGCTTCCTATAGCTCCCTGCAGCTCCCTGCAGCTTACAGGGGAGTGTAGGATTGCGTGTAGCGTTCACAGAGTCGGGTCAAAATGTTGCGATTGGGCCGTGTACCGCGTATTTTTCCCGATTCCTCGCGCTCAAGAACCCGCCATTCACTTTGCAAGTCCCTGTATAATTGTTATGAAACAATGAATGTCGTCAGTCTGCGTTTTTGGGCTGAGGCCCCCCCCCTCAGCGAAGCATTCCAGGGGGGGGCGAAGCCCCCCCCAAAACACCGTGCCAAAACACCCCGGTCCGTGCGTTTGTGCGTGCGTGCGTGCGTGGCTGCGCGTCGGCAAAAAGTATCATACTGGCGCAAACCGCGACTGCCACGTATTAGAAATTGCTATTGTCGATGCCATGTATATAGGCGGCAGGGAAACCTCGGGCGGAGCGAAAAGTGCCTTCGCGCGTCCGTGGCAGTTGACTTTCGCGAGGTCACGAGAATAGTCACCTACGCCGGCATTTATTGGGCCTATAGAGCAAGAATTGTTGGCGGCGAGCAACGCGGGGAACTAAGCGCCAGTTTGTGACAACTTCCGGAGCCATGTCTGTCGCCCCTCCTGAAATGCCGAGGAGCCCCGACACCCCGCGCCGAGCCCGAGGAGTGTCGGGCATCGGGGACGTCTGCAGTGCGGTAGAGGGCTACAAAATGCTTGGACTTGGTGGCAAGGGGGCCCTTGACTCGCGTGGATGGCGTGTGGGATTCAGGCACGCGTGCCTTGTGCTGACCGAGTCCTAAGCCCCGAGCTCGCGCATCGTCGACATGGGCCCAACGCTCATTCCCTTGAAGCAGCCACCCACCCCGTGACTGTATTGGGGCTCAGCCCATTTTCCAGCTGTAAAAAAACTGACACCCCTTGTCCCGCATGGGAGAACCACCTTTCTTGTCCTCGTGCTTTCACTTTCTTGTCAGGATTGAGGACCTAAATGGGCGGTCGCTCGTGCACGCGTGCGTGGCCGCAATTCGGGAATTGCGATGTTCGCGGGAGGGTCGACCAGAATGTACGGACGGGGAAAAATATCATTGGAGGGGGCCTGGGGAGGGGTGTTTTTGGGCTACTCAGCTTCCACTATATGGGTGGACATGGAGCCCATCCATGAGGTTGGGGCTTGGAGGGGGGCCGGGGGCCCAGTGCGTGTCATTGCGGTTAGGGCGCAACAGTGCAATGAAGCCGCCGCAGAAATAGCGGTTTTGCGACTGCCTGCTTCTGGAATCGCTTCTTCTGTATCTTCCGCCTTCCGTCTTAAGACAGGCACGCCGATGTGCATTTTTTCCCTTCAGCTCGAGCAGACCATTACGTGCAACAGGACGTCAATAATTTTCTGTTAGCTGACATGGCTGGACGCCTCGCGTCGCTGCTTGCGAGCGGCACCGCGGGCGCCGCCCGCAAGGCGCTGGATGGTGTCTACGCGCACACCCCGCCGGGCGTTATCAAATTCAATGTAAGGATTTGAAGCTTTATATCCAATTAAAAACAACCAGGATTCAATTCAGCGCCCTTGGCGAGCAGGATGTGGTAATTGCGAGCGGCGAAGGCTGCTGGCTCACCACGGTGGACGGACGGAAGCTGCTGGACATGGCCAGTGGTGGGTGAGGTGGAAGCAGCAGCTGATGGGGGTGTGAGAGCGCTCGCAGCTGAACCTCGGTGTGTGCGTGCAGGCATCGGCGCGGTCAGCACGGGCCATTGCCACCCAGCTGTGGTGGCAGCTGTCCAGGCGCAGGCGGCCAAGGTGGTGCACGCGCAGCAGAACGTGGTGGGAGCACACACCGCCATGGTGGGTTGACGGCCAGCAGCTTGGGCTGGGCAGTGCGCACGGGCCCGTCGGTGCCTTCGCTGCGAACACCAGGCTGCAGCGTAGGCTGCCGTCACTGCATGAGAATATTCATTCCTCCGCTGTCACAGGTGGACCTGTTTGACCGGCTGGCGGGCGTGCTGCCGCCCAATCTGGACCAATACTTCCTGGCCAACAGCGGCGCAGAGGCGGTGGACAACGCCGTCAAAATCGCCAAGGCGGCCACGGGGCGGCCCAACATCATCGCGTTCGAGGTAGGGTACCCACGGTGAAGGGAATGCGCGGAATGAGGGGGAGACAACAGGAACAATCAGCAAAGTACGGTTAAAGGAGGTTCCAAGGGTGTGTTGGGTTGTGTGGCTGCGCAGGGCGGCTTCCACGGGCGCACGCTGGGCGCCATGGCGCTCACCTCCTCCAAGACCATCTACCGCCAGGTGGGTGACTCAATCCAAGAGGGCCAGAGCTGCTGGCGTGCTGTTTGGGATGACCTCACATGGGGGTGGCCCCTGCTTTTAATCCCGCCAATTTTAGGGGGTCAGGAACGTTTTTTGTGAGACCGAGTTCCCAAAATGTAGCATCGAATATAGGTCATCTTCCCCTAGTACCGAACCGGGAATTTCGTCTCGCACCAGGCTTGAACCCCGTCGCCGTCCGTAGAACATATTGCTGACACGCGTGTCCCGGACACGTCTCCAGGACCAGGTCCAAAGTCCCGAGTTAGGCCCCGCGGCAATTCCTACATCACTGCTATCTTCATCTACAGGGCTTCGGACCTACCCTTGCTGGCGTCCACATCGCACCATATCCGTACTGCCTGCACTGTAAGGTACAGCATACCGTATGAAGGCCCACTGGCACGGCGAGAGGCAAATGAAGACATTGATATGTGTTGCCCGTGAGTTGATGGACCTTGCTAAGTAGGACAGCGGACGGGCATGCAACGCTCACACCACTGTTCAACCCCGCAACAGGCCCAGGTCGCCATGGGGCACGCCGGGTACCCTACGGTGACGGGCGAGCGGCGGCATGCAGAGATCAGCTGCTGCGGGGGGCCGCTGGAGGTGCGCCGCAGATGCCGGGGGTTGACACTATGCAAGCAAGGGTGGGGCGTGCACGGACACGGCGTTGACGATTGGCAGCCGGTGGGCGCTGCTTGTTGCGGCGCACACGCACAAGAAGTCCACGCTGGTTCCGCCACGCGCAGTCGCTGGAGTGGATGCTGGCCACCCAGAGCGCGCCCTCCGACACCGCCGCCATCATCCTGGAGCCCATCCTGGGCGAGGGCGGCTTTGTGGCGCCGCCGCCCGGCTTCCTGGCGGGGCTGCGGCGGCTGTGTGACAAGCACGGCATCCTTCTTATCGCGGACGAGGTGCGGATGGGGGGGTAGGGGGTAGTCTCTTCCAGAAACCAAAGCGACAATTGCAACCCAAAAACCCAGAACCCAGAACCATAGAGCGCGGAGGAGAGGGATGTACTCGTATTCTTGGCGATTATCTTCGGCCTTGTTCATCTGGTCGACGTTGGCATCTTGGGTCATCGTTCCGAAGGAGTAACTCCGTTCGGCGCTCTCGCGTCACCCAGGCTCGCCGCGCACACGGGCGGGGGGTTGGGGGGATGAAATGGAAGTGTGGAAGGCGTTTTGCGGGGAGCGGATTATGCAAGTACTGACACGCAGATCAGGGCCTGGACTTCGGGGGAATACCTTCGCATGTGCGTAGCGCATGACATCCTACCTTCGCTGCGCAGGTGCAGACGGGCGCGGCCCGCACCGGCCTGTGGTGGGGCCACCAGCACTGGCTGCCGGCAGCCCCCGCCTCCCCCCCAACATCCGCCAGCCATGGCAACGCCGGCGGTCCGGACCTGCTCGTGTTTGCCAAGGGCATCGCCAGTGGCTACCCCCTGGCGGGAGTGGCCACACGGAGGGAGCTGGTGCCGGCGGAGCGCATGCCGCCGGGGACACTGGTGCGTGCGCGCGTGGATGACACGCTTGCACAGCTCAGCTGGATTCATGTTGCGGGTTGGGATATCACACCCTGCCCACGGAAATCACCCTTCCACGCATTGCTCCGTGCTCTGTAGGGCGGCACGTATGGCGGCAACGCGGTGGCGTGTGCGGCGGCGGCCGCCACCATTGACGTCATCAACAACGAGTGCCTCACCGACAACGCACGAGAGCGGGGACAGCAGCTGCGGGAAGGTCGGTTTATGGTTGGAGAGAGCAGGGTGTCCGAAATGGGAATCCATACCGTTACGCGCACCCACGTGCTTGCTGCTCAGCATCCTGCCCGACGAAAATGATGCACCCGCAGGCCTGGCTAAGCTGGCGGCTGAGCTGCCGCCGGGGCTCATAGCGGACGTGCGCGGCTGCGGCCTCATGGTGGGCGTGGAGTTTGGAGGCGTTGCTGCGGGCGGCGGTAGCGGCAGCAGCAGCCCGCGCTTCTCTACGCCCAAAAAAGGCATTGCCTCGGTAGGTATGGTTGCGCTGGATGTGCACTTTCTCCATGGCGCATGGCGGTTCATGTTGCACGGCGAACACCAGGATTCCATTTCAATTGGGCCTCACCTCTCTGATTGTCATGCGCGGGGGCAGAAACGAAGCACCCTGTTCACCTCCCTGTTGAGCAGGCCGTCACCAAGGCGTGTGCGGCCCGGGATATGCTGCTACTGACGGCCGGTGCACGCGAGTCGGTGCGCTTCCTGCCGCCGCTGACGATCTCGTCAGCGGAGGTTGACAAGGCCCTGGGGTTGTTCGGTGAAGCGGTGCGGGAGGTGGCAACGAAGCAGTAGAAGGAAAGCGTGGCAGTGAGTCCCGCGAGCTGCGCAGTTTGGGGCCGTAGGTGCTGCGCAGTTATGGCAGGTACCCAGGTCGGAGCCGTATCACGCAGTGTACGGACAAATCCGCGCCCTCATGACTTGCCATGCAGAAGCTGAACCGGAACCACAGGCAAACCGCTAATTCCATGCACAGACAAACCATGATTTTGCTTTGCTATATTTCGTACATGGCTGGGAGCAGTGTGTAGCTGACGGAGCTGTGGACCGGCCGGCAGTTGCTGAGCAGCGGGGCGAGGAGGGTGTGCTGTTGCGCGGGGGCTGTGCTGTGGGCGCGTGCAAGGGCTCCTTGGCGCCGTTGGCGGACGCGCCGGGGGTTGGCGCGAGCGCGGCTTCTCCCCGCCGTTGAATAACATGCAAACAGAGGGCTGGGAAGCTGCAGGCCAGGGCTCATATCTTCCCCTGGGGGTGGCTGGTGGACCGGAAAGAAGGCACGCTTCCCCCATCTTTCCCAGGGCGCCTCAGAGCCCAAAAAGTGCCACGTTCTAGCGTTTGGGCCTAAGATAAGTTTAATTGTAGGCGGTACGTGGAGATACAAAATTATTTTTGATGTTAACAAAAAGATCTAACGACGAAGTTTTATGACATGGGGGAATGGGCCCTCCAGGACGTCACGGCATGACCCGTCCGGCATGAAATCGTGAACTCGTGACTCTGCGTAATTTAGATTCATAGCATTGAAGGCATTTAGACTGTTTTCAATCATTTAAATCTAGTTTAGCGAAACTCGGCGATACCGCGACGGCCATGGCACTCGGGCTCCAACTCGCTGCGGCTGCAAGAGACCGCGACGACCGCAGCAATGCAATCTGTGTATGATTAAGTTTTCCTCTAGCACTCCGCACGCGCTTGCGCCCACTCTGCGGCGACTTTGCCCGCTTGGCCCGGCACCTCGGGCAGGGTCGGGCGCCCCCACCACCCTCCGGTGCCTGCCTCAGCGCGGTGGTCTCGATACCAACTACGCCGGCCACCCCCAAAATTTTCGCGTTGAACTAATCGTGCGACTAGCCAACCGCCTAACTTGGGGAGTGACGGGGCTGCCCTAGAATCGTCTGATGTCGCTGGGGGCACACTAGAGTCGTATGGAGACGATCACTAGTGCTGTGACGGCTGGTTCCTTGTGCGTCCGCGGAGTCCACAGCAGAAGCTGGTGAGGGGGATATCGAGACTTGTTGCGGAGTATCGAGACTGCGGCGTAACGGGGCTGCGTAGAGACTTGGGGACTTGGACGGGGGAGGTTGGCTTAGCAGGATAGCTGGGGCGTGATTCAAACACGTCCGTAAGGCAGGCTTATGAGGGCTGCTGCTGCGTGTCCCGCAGTCTTAGGCAGTTACCCCTCCCGCTGTATAACAACCGCGAGTTGCCGGTTGTGAGGGACAGGGGACGGTTAAGTCAATCGTGTTACGTTACAGGGCACAGCCGGTGGGTAAGTTCGTCCACCCGGACTGATGTACAAGCCTACGAGCCTGGGAATGGCTACCAGGAATGGTGCGTCTGGTAAGCACCCGGCACTATGCCTAAACAATAGCCGGCCCGCCTCTTAAGTACTCTTGGCGCCGCCTCTAGATCCAGATCCCCATTGCGTTTGGATAAAGCCATAAAACAAGTTCCGATCAACAGCAATCGTGCACCCCCGTAGCTCCCGCTAGTAGCAATACCTAGCAAATTGCAAGGGCTACTAGTAGGGCTTTGCGGGAGGGAAAACGGGGGTCAAACCGCGAAGGCCGAGTAAGGCCTCCGAGTTCAATCGCGAGGAGGAAGTTTGCTTTGGAAACCGCCATAAGTCCCGACACTGCTGCTGTAAATATATTGTTTGCGATTTGTGCATGGCAAAACGTATTATGTATCCTATATAAAGCCACCGACTTGGTTCTTGGCAATCGACTAGGACGTGCTCGACACGCAACAGCGGCGTCCTGTTACATTTATGATGTGGCTGATTCTACTACTGCTATCGCTGCAAATCATTGCGGCACAGCGCGTGTGCGAGCGGAGCGGATACTGTTCAGTCGGCCCAAATGTAATAAAAGGCTACATCGGGCCACTAGACACCGCAGCACAGCTCAAAGAGGCATTGGAGAAGACGCATTTCAAAAAGGAGGTCATTATGTGGGCAGATAATCGGGTGCTGGATGGCTCGCAAGGCCTCTTCCGGCTGCGCGAGGCGGGCTATGCGCATGTACTAGGCGTGTTGGTGAGCGCTGTATCGGGGCCTGATGAAATTGGGAACTGGAAACCGGACTCAGTTCAGCGGTTGGGGTTAGACGTGGAGGGTGGGGGTAGTGGGGGGCGGGCGTTAGGTCATGACAGGTTGACCTCTACCCATCGACTTACCCATCCTGCCTGCAGGAGGAGCCAGTGCAGTGCGAACGGCTGCGCTTTGTGTTCTTTCCGTGGCTGGCAGAGGAGGGTCCAGTGTCGTGCGGCACCTACGCGACGAAGGACCCCGTCACGTAAGCAGCTCATGTAGTAGCTCTACAAGCTGTTTCCCTAACCGGCATCCCCACCCCTAACCCTGCGGTCCACTCGTCTAGGGGGAAGGACTACCCTTTTCGGTTCAACTACTTCGCCAAGGGGTTTGGAATGTCGGCTTGGTGGAAGAAGTTCTTTACGGCCGGTGAGGTGTCGTGTGGCGCTCTCCTCTTCCATTGTCCTCTCGGCATGTCTCTGAACAGACCTGAACTCATCTCATCTTACATGCACGCACAAGTACATCCAGTGTCAATTACACGCACGCACGCACGCACAGGCCGCGCGGTGGCCCTGGGCTACAACGTGCTGGCGGTGGACCTGGACGTCATGATCATGGACGACTGGTGGGTGCGGGGGAGTGGGTGGGTGGATCGGTGGACCGGTTGACGGGCGAGCTGGCTGGCTGGCTGGCGCGCTGGCTGGCGGTCGGGCTGGCGGGCTGGCTGGCGGGCTGGCTGGCGGGCGGGCTGGCTGGCTAGCGGGCTGGCTGGCTGGCGGGCCTGCGGGCTGGCTGGCTGGCTAGCGAGCTGGCTGGCTGGCTGGCTGGCGGGTGGGTAGTTAATTCCGATTCCCAAATTGTGGGTGGGTTGGTTGGTTGGTTGGTGGGTGGGTGGGTAGTTCATTCCAGAAACCAAAGCGACCATTGGGGGGGCAGTCTATTCAAGTAATGGGGGCTGGGTGCTACTGGCTGCTGTGGGCAAATCTCTCATATGTATGCCAGGCTGGGCTTGGTGCCGTGGAACCGGGAAGGGCTTACAGGGACTGCTTGTTTCGCAGGTACTGGCGAGTAAAGCAACCGCCGCTGAGCAACTACCATATGCTAAGTCAGAACGAGTGGGGCATAAACCTCAACTGCGGTGAGAATTGCATGCGGTGGGCAAGGTACTGGTGTGCGGTCCGCGCACAGCTTGCTCACCTTGTATTCTCACGACCGCTTGTGCCTGCCGCACCCTCCCAACAGGCTTCATGTACTTTCAGAACGCGGCCTCAAACGGCCCCGTGGCCTGGATCCTGTTCGACTACATGTACCGAGCAGGTACGCCGCGACTTGACTGCTCCTTGCCCTATGGACCGTTGGAGCCTGGCAACTGACAAGCTGATGTGACGCACTTGTACTCAGTACGCTGGGCAGAGGACGACTCGTGGCTGGCTGAGATGTCACCCTCATACCGTGAGTTAACCCACTATGCGTTGTGGCATCCTA
The DNA here is from genome assembly GCA_016834595.1 of Chlamydomonas schloesseri. Classification (NCBI taxonomy): domain Eukaryota; kingdom Viridiplantae; phylum Chlorophyta; class Chlorophyceae; order Chlamydomonadales; family Chlamydomonadaceae; genus Chlamydomonas; species Chlamydomonas schloesseri. The sequence continues at coordinate 70,583 of JAEHOD010000109.1, read as the reverse complement.
TAACATGTACGGTTACCATCCTGATCAACCCGTGGGCGTCGCTCGCATCACCCCCTGGCCGTCATGCACTCATGCGCTTGAGGCTGAGGTATCTGTACCCGCTGGCTGGGTTTCGCAGGTAAACATCGAGGGATGCCAATAACAGAGTGAGTGCATGGGCAAATACTGTCACCAAGAACATGCTGACCACCACCAACATCCACAGGCAGGGTATGCTGCAGGAGTGTGTGTTCAGCTGCGCTGTGGGGCGGCCCACCTATGCAGCCGTGCTCAACATTTGGCGGGATGACAAGGAGGTACGCGTTTTCGCTGCTCTTTCAGCGTTCGACACAGCGGCTCTGTAACGGCCGAATGACTGCACCCCAGGCCTACGCCAAGCTGAACACCACGGAGCACGAGCTGTTCAAGGCGCTGCACGACCCGCTGCACAAGGTGTGGGAGGAGCGCAAGGTGAGGCGCGAACCTGAAAGGTGGGGTGGCGAGCTCAGAACTCGGAATGCAAAGTAAGGGGTCAAAGCTGTTCAACACTGCGGCCAAGGCCACCACGACGAAGTCCAATCTGGTCTGCCGTTGCAGGCCTACAACGTCACAGGCGAGCTTGCGGCGGCGGTGTGTGAGCAATACAAGAAGACCAACTGCACGGCGCCCATGACCCGGGTGGCCATTTCTACGGTAGAGCTCAAGGTTGGTTGGGCTGCTGGTCGTTCCAGAAACTGCGTTGGACCAGTCATCAGGCACGGCAGCTGGACAACTAGGCTTGGCAGGGTGCACTTTGGTCTGTGTCTGCCGCTGCACGTATTACCTATTGACACTGTGGTAGTATTGTATCGCTAACAACGCTCTGCCCATGCCTCTGCCTGGCCCGCCAACAGATGCCTCATAGTGGTAAGTAATCGGCGCCCAACCTGCTGCCGTTTCTGCTGCTATCGTACTTTGCTAACGAACGGGCGGAGCGCCCGGTTCATGGGCACACTTATGCGGAGGTTTCAGGGGCTCCATCGCCCCGAGGACAAGTTTAACGGCGTGGTGCGCCCTCTCATGTCGCAGGCGGGCAGTACCCGCTGCACCTGGGCGGCTACCCCTTCAACAAGACACTGGGGCGCTGGGCGCTGGCGTATAAAGCGGCGTTCGCAGAGCTGGGTGTGTAGACGCGGAAGCCAAAGGGGTGGGAGTAGGGCTCATTGAACATGTTTCAGCCTCGTGCTCGCTCCCACTGTCAACTGCAGGCGTGCCGCTGCCGCCCGACCCTGAGGACCCCGCCACAGCGGCGGCCGCCAACGCGACCAAGCCCGAGCTGTTCGGCTACCTGGCAGTACGGGGTACGGTACATTGCACAGTGCTTGCCCGGCCAAATCATGCCTGGACCCTACCTGCAGTTGTAGTAATGTAGTGCCCCTCACGTCGGTGTGCCCCCCGGTTCTCTTGGTCGTTTCGCTTTTGGTTTCTGGAATGAACTACCCCCCCCCCCCATGCCCACCTTGCTGCCCATCTCACTGCAGACGGTGGCGAGTCGCACTGCATGGGCTGCTGGGCTCAGTCCACCTGGATGATGGCGGGCAAGCACGGCTGGTGGCACCGGTAAGGGGTTTATTGCCTGCTATGCAACCATGAGCCGGATACTGCCGCAGCAACTGGTGGTGCATTATGCACGCATATAATCTGTTGCGCTTCCGAATGGCGCGCTGCCGCTTCGCTGCATGCAGTCACCTGTTGCCACCCGTGCAGCGTGGCAAGATAGGCGCGGGTCACATGTGGGCTGGGCTGATGCCGGGTGACTTCCAAAAGCACCTTATCTACATGTGGACCGGGCATTGGAACCGGCGCATTGCTGCCAGGTGTGTGTAGTTGCGTTGCATTCTCGTAAGTGTGTCCAGAGGGAGGCAGCGAGTAGGTGAGGTGGTGCGAGATTATGCAAGCGTGAATGTAAGAGCTTGAGGGTCCTGAATATATGGCCGCTACCACGTATCATGGCAGGGCCTCCGAGGGCCGCCAGCGCATGTTCCTCGCCAACCAGCCAGTCCAAGGCCCGGGTGGGCGTGTGGAGGTGCCGGAGTGGCGAGCAGTAGTCGCCTATGCGCCGGGCGTCGTGCATCCAGGGCTGAGTAAGTTTTGCACGGTGGAGGGGCGGCAGGCGAAACCACCAGATAGCTCATGGCCCTTCTGCATCTGCAGGCAAAGAACAGTTCCTGCAAGCGGCTGCTGGTCTGGCTCAGGTGGCGGTGGCATTCCGAGCTATCGCCGCTTGGCCTGCCGTTCCATGCGACAGCGACTGGGTGCGTAGAAGGCATTTTGCTGTACAACTGCTGTGGCTGCTCTATAATCTGCGCAACTGTGCAGGCATTGCTGCCCGAGGTGCGCGGCAAGATCCAGAAGCCCATCAAGCATACCATCCCCTGGTCCACATACCTGGACACCACCTTCCAGGTGGTGCCCTTTGGTGAGTTATAAAAACACCAGGGGAGCTTGCGGCACCTTTTGAACTCTTGGCTTATGCCCCCTGCGCGTTGTATGGCAGGCGACTCCTTGGAATCACTGCAGTGCGACTGGCCAGGCTTCAGCCACGTTGGTGAGTGACCCACACTTGTGTTTGCGTCGATCATTTTATAAGATTACCCATCCGATCGCATGTAGATTGCTTGGTGAACCGCCAGCATCAGGGCCAGGAGGTCGGGCGCGGCATGATGGGTGTGGAGTTTGCGGCGCTTCGCTCCGTGCTGGGCGGGCGTGGAGCGGCTTCAACGCAGAACACCATCGACTTGGGGGTGAGAATATTGATCATACTGTAGGATGTTGCTCGTTCCTTCCCGCTCACTGCCGCTACATCTATTCATGGAACAGGCTGGGCCCGCACCGCCATCCGCTGGTAACATGCAGTTTGCGACCGTGTCTCACTCCACGCTCATCTCTCTCAATTCGGAAGCGCTGTTAAGTCGACTAGCCATGGAAACTATTGCCGTGTTCTGGCTGGACCGGCTTCTTGGCAGTGTGGCTAACATGACGGGGGAAGCAGGGGAAATGTACACGCGGTGGCATACCAAGTGCCAGGCACTGCACTACTACACCTTGCCGGCTGCGCATCGTCAGCTGTGGTAGGTGATAGGATTAGTAGGATGCGTGTCGACGCTTATTAGGCTAGGGGAGAAGCGCAGCCATCTGGGAAGGAGGAGCTTTGATCACCTGCATCATCCTTGCCTGCTTGGAAAAATGCAGCTCTTCGTCAGTATCGTAAGGGACCGGCAGAGGGAGAGGTGTGGCAGGAGGTTGCGCGCTGGTGCATGGCTTGTCCAACGGCTGCATGTGTGCAGAACCAGGGACAACGAGGTTGTAAGCCTGTTGCAGCTAGAGAATCGGCTCGCTCACACGTTGACTATGACACAAGGGTCAGCTTTGTACAGCTGGAACAGTGCTTCATTTGGAACAAAGTTTGCCTGCAGCTTACGAAATTCCCGATCTGGCAGTTCGGCTAAAATGCTTGGGGTTTTAGGGTTCGTTCGGCAAAGTGACGAAGGCATTTTGGAGGTTTCGACCACTTCTGGTCAGGCTGCAGGGGGCCAGGGTGGGTACGGGCTCGGGGCACTAGCAACCAGGAATGCAAGTGGCAGCGGGCCGCTGGGGATTTTCCGCTGCTGGGGCGCAAGCATGCCAACCGGTCGACACGTTTCCCCTTTACACCCGTTTTTCCACTGCCTTCTGGCCTCCTGGCACAGCAAGGTCGCAATTCATCTGCACCTGAGATCAGTGCAAGCTCTTAGGGGATCTCCATTGTTGTGCACGGTTGGCCCTTGTCCCTCGTCCATGGCCTCTGCGCCCCGTGCCTCTGTCTCTCCACTCTCCCCTGTCAGTAGCAGCTGCCCAGTTTGCCCCAGCCCACCTCCCGCCCGCCTCCCCTGCAACAACCTCCCCATCCCAGCCATCATCCTTGCCCAAAATATGTCAGCTTCTCCGAACTTCAATCCCGCTCGCAGTTACAGCAAACTACGCTGGCCGAAAACATCTGCCGAAAACCTCCGACCGTATGTAGAGCGCGTCCCTAGGCCCCCTCCCGAAGTCACAGCACACCATCTCTCCTTCAGCTACGCTTCCTCACCTCCGGCTGTGTTGTTGGCGTGTTGCACCGCATTCGACTCGCCCGCCATTCCGTACCCTTCGGGCCCCCGCTTCTGCCTTGCCGTGTCTTGTTTTGGCCTTCCCTTGTCACGCTGTCGCCCGGCGCTGCTTGCTGCTGCACGCTGTATTTGCATTTCGCTCGTCCTCAAGTTCGGCGCTCATCCGTGGACGCTGGACACCTGCCCACAGGTGCGCTAAGACTCCGGCTCTCACGCTGCGTGGCGTCGCATTGTCTGTGTATGTGGTCGTGCTTTCGCCTGGCCGGGCGCCCGGAGCGTGAGGAATGCGTGCCAGCAAAAACGTTCCAGCAACCTCCAACCAACAGTTGCAGCGAGTTTCTCCTGCCTATGCGCCCGATCACCTGCTTGCTTGTATTTGTGATACCGTGGTGGTAAAAAAGGTTCGGGGTTTTATCCCGAAACAAATACAATTTATTCTTTCAGATTTTGTGCCTAGGAACATTCGTGGACAAGTGTTCCCCTGTGTCAGGTAGGGAAAAGGGGCTGAGCGCCTCCACTGTCTGAGGCCGAACTACCTCATCGCCCGGACATAGCCGGGGCCGGTTTGAACAAGGCACCGAGCCAAACCTAGGTGCCCAACAGTCGCGGCACCACAGCAGGAGTCAGCCAACACGCAGTGCAGGAATCAACAGCAGCCGCACTACTTGTCGTACCACTGCTGCCTACAACAACACAGGCCAGCCAGCACCGTTACCGAAGTATTTGGAGTATTGGAGTACTAGTTTGCGTTTCATGCAATTCAGGGTCGCGACCAGGGTGTCCACACATTCGGGGACGCGCAATTCCGAGAGGCGTCCTCTCCGTTGGGGACTGTTCCGAGGTGACGCCCCATGCAAGAAATACGCGCGAGTGTCACTGGAGGGCTTTATATTTCCCTGCCGCCTATTTACATGCAATAGACAATAGCAAATACTAATACGTGGCAGTCGCGGTTTGTGCCAGTATGATACTTTTTGCCGACGCAGCCACGAACGCACGCACGCACGCACGCACGCACGCACGCACGCACGCACGCACGCACGCACGCACGCACGCACGGACAGGGGTGTTTTGGGGGAGCTTCGCCCCCCCCTCCGGGACGCTTCGCTGGGGGGGCTCAGCCCAAAAACCGTTCATCGTGTCACCTGCAAACGTACGGCGTCCCTTAAAGCTCTCTCGACTTGTGTGCGCGCATGCATCATGGGCTACATGGACAGCAAATGTATATATTCGTAGCATCCGTGGCGCCAAATTGCAAATTGTGCTGTCAACTTTGCAAACCCCTACCGCTACGCATACCCCGGCTTGCCGCCTCCCGGCTTGCCCCTCCGCCTTCGCATTGACCTCTTTAGCAGAGCACCGAACACGCTTCTGCAAGGACCTGGCCCACATCACATATTTTCACATTCGTGGACAAGGGAGGTGGTCCCCGTGAAGCACGGGAAAAGCGGGCTGATCCCGCACCACATCCACCGTCTGAGGCCGAAGGTTTCGAAACTACCTCATCTCCCGGACATAGCCGGGGTCGGTTTGACCAGGCACCGCCCACCAAATTACGTCCAGCAGTAACGTCCCGCTAGTCCACCTAAACCGCACACGCCATGCTCGCATAGACGTTACTAATTAGACTCTGGCAGGTCCGAGGTCCTCGCTCAATAGAGGCTCGAAGTGGGCGTGATAGAAGTGGTCCAGAAGGCCATGGCGTGTTCGCGGCTGCTTCGACGTAGTGAGCAGGGACAGGGCCTTCTGCAGGAAGTTGATTGTGATGGTAGGCATGCGCCGGTTGAACTCCTCCTGCCGCTGGGGCCCCACCTCCTGCTGGCGCACTGTGCAAAGAGCCCATCAGAAGTGGGTTCAGCACTGCCCAAGAGTTGCAGCAACTTACATCCAGAGCGACGCGTCGCCATTCCGCATTCCTGCCGCCACTCCCTGTCGCAGGCCTCGCAGCGGAACGTGGGATCCGTTCGGCATATGGCAAAGTGCCGCAGGAAGTCTAGTAGCCGCACGCGGAATGGCGTTGCGACTTGCTCTACAACGAAATTTATGGCTGCGAGCGTGGCTTCGTCATGGCACACGCTGCGCAGTGGCACCTTCCTGGTGCTGGACCTAATTGTCATTTTGCCAGGGGTGAGGGGCCAAGCCCCACACCCCCAACGAGAAGCAGCTCTGGGTTAGCTGGGTAGAAGGTGTTTGGTTTTTTGATAGGTCAGTAGTCGTTATTGGGTTGCTGTGCGCATATTTGAATAGATTGTTAGTCTGCCGGGCTGCTATGCTCGCCCCAGCCGAAAGTCAAGATGCCCATGGACGCGCAAAGGCACTTCTCGCTCCGCCCGAATTTTCCCTGCCACCTAGACAGGGTGGCAGGGTGGCAGGGTGCAATAGACAATAGCAAATACGTGGAAAATTCGCGAGTCGGGCGCGCTGGCGCGCGTAAGAGGCTGGGAAACAAGCAGTTGGGTTTGGCACGTGCCAGGCAATCTTGATCTTCCGATCTCAAAAGGCTCTTTAGCAGTTCAAGCAACCACAGTAACTTGTTATTATACTTGTAAGTAGTCGCTGACCGCTAGTATGACGCTATGAGTAGGAAATATGCAGACATCACGCAGTTAAGGCCTGGGTGCACAGAGCTGGGTAGGTAGATACCGTACTGACAATAATGTTTCGGATTAATTTTCGGGGAGGGGGTCCGGAAATAGCTGGAATTATTCTACTATTTTTAATTTTCGTGGAGGGCGCGGACATGTCTTGCAGTCCGGACACAAATTTTCGTGGGAGACGGCCGCACCCCCTGGTCGCGCGCATACCGGCGCGCCATCTCCTTGTGAGCATGCCCTCAAAAGCTGGTGTTCTCGCGACGTCTCTGCACGTACCAATCACCAACCATGATCAAACGTCTGTACCCTTATTCTGCGCTTTGACGACCCACGTTCCGTGCACTCACACGTCAGCACTGCCCAGCATACGTTGATGCACCATACCGTGCTGTAATCTGCGGACCTACGGTACTACATTCAACTCACGAACTTCTACCTACTCGATTGCATACCGTCCGGTACCGTAGCACTCATCTAGACATGCCGCAATCGCATGCACAAGCATACCGTACACACGCACGCACGCACACGCATGCATGCACCACCACAGTCAATACAGCTCATGCACGCGGAGCTCCAGACCGAACCGACTTAGCCAGCTCCATTATGGGCTTCTCGAACTCACCCTCGTCACCGCTCTCCTCCTCGCCCCCCTGCTCGCTCTCCACTGCGCTCTCCACTGCGCTATCTTGCTCTTCATCGCAGCTGGCAGAATGATTGGGCGCCGCAGCGCCGCAAGCCGGCTGCCCAAGCCCACTTTCACACCCAAAGCCAATGACGGACGGCCGCGGTCCGCAGCTGCGTCAATCAGAGCTTTGCCCGCGGCACGAGCCTCATCAGCTGCTTTCTGCGCCTTCGCGTCCGCCGCGCCCTTTTCGCGCTGATCCCTGGACTCATGAACTGCCGAAGCGTATTTCAGCTCGCCGATACCGGCGCGCTCCTCGGGCTTGTGGTCTTTCGGCAGAACCTTTAGCAGCTTGTTGATTTCAACTTGTTTCATTTCTGGCGCGTTGTGGACATGATAGTAACTAAGTAGGCATATAAAACAACTGTGCCCATATAAAATTTTTGAGATTTGGAGGAGATAAGATCACGGGTTTGGCACGCGTGCCATCGCGCGGAACTTTCCCCGACATTCCCCGCTGACACTAATTTTCGGGGCAGGGGGGGCTTATTTATGGGCTAAATTGTTTCGGGTCCATATTTCGTGACCCCAACACGAAATTTGGATCACGAAACATTATTGTCAGTACGGTACAGTGCGCTCATGCTGATTCGTGTGATGTGGGCTCTCTGCACACTGTGGGCGTCCCGACACTATGGAACAGTTTTGCTACAGTGGGGGGTTTTGGACATACTTGGACCTCGCACTTTTGACCCATGCCTGTTCCATCAGCGATGCACGGTTGGCCGTTGGTCAGGGCTTTAAAGTATTTTTCTTCTGCCTAGTTACTGACTCTTTCCATACTGTATGGCCTTCTCTCTTACACCCAACCCTTTACATCCATGTACATACAACAGGTGCTAGCTCGAGCCAACTGCGCAGCTGCTGGTTGGTGGGCGGCCCAGGCTACCCAGGCAGGATGTCGTTGTGGGCTGGGGCAACGCCAATGCTGGCTACGGAGGCGCCGTCAGCAGGTCAGACGCCTGAAATTTACATGACTATTAACCACCGTGACTACTGGCGGCCATTTGACAGTCCATTGCATGCTCATGCGGTGCTGCTGCCACAGGAAAGGCCGTGGTCCAAACCGGGCGCTGCTGCGCTAGCTGCGCCTGCTAGTGGACAAGTACGCGCATCTGGTGGTGTAAGTGGACGAGTACTTCACCAGTCTGGTAGTGCACGTTCACTTACACGATTGCTTTCCATTGTTGAATTACAATGTTTTGGTTGCAGGTGTGCAAAATGTGGACAGCGTCTGCTCCCCTCTGGGCAGCGCTGTCTGCAGTGCGTGGTGATTCCGTTTGGTGGCTCGCATGCCCGCGGCATCCAAATGTGCCAGCACTGCGGGACTGTGTGCGTAAGTGATGGCCTAGAGTCGACGACAATCCATTCTGGGACCTGACTACCCATGTTGCAAGCATGCGATTGCTGCACCAACCAGCTGCTGGGTAACCCAAGGCCTACTGCCTTGCGCCGTGGCGGCGGCGGCGGCGGCAGTGCCCGTATCTCGTAGATGCCCTCGGGCCCCCGGTGTCTACACCCGCGTAGATGACTGGACACTGCCCTTCTACGTTTTCTGCTCAAACATTTTTTCTTGGGGGGCAAGCCCCCCCAACCCCCAACCCCAACCCCCACCCCAAAACCGTAGAAATGACCCGCATTTGCGCCCCCGAACGTCTACGCGCCGTAGAAGGGTGCCACAGAAGCCCCACACTGCATGTACGTTTTCGGCCGTTTGAGGCGCAAATTTCTACGCGTAGGAGGAAGATACGGGCACTGCGGCGGCGGCCCAGGGCCTAGCGGCGGCGGCGGCGGCACAGTGCCCTGCGGCAGTGGCGGTCGCGGCTCCTGCCATGCGCCTGGCAGCAGTTGCACGCATGTACGGAGTGGGGGGGGGGGGCACGGCCACGTGGAGGTGGAAAGCACGGCGCCGCCCAGAAAGCGGCGCTAGCGCGCAGGTTGGGACTGGCTTATGTCTAGGTTACGGTCTTTGCTTGCAAGCACTCAGTTACCGTAGCTAGTTGAGTGGCTAGATTTATCTGGATTCCTTGGTGGTGTGCTTGCGCTTGATAGCTGGATGCAAGTAGATGTATGGATGGTGGGCGGGGCCTGTACAAACCGACCCCAGCTTTGTCTGGGAGATGAGGCGTTTCGGAACCTTCGGCCTCAGACTAGTACACGTGGTGTAGGCTCAGCCCACTCTTTCCCGCATGAGAGGACCACCTTTCTTGTCTAAGCGTGCCCCTGGCTGGCCGGGTGGAGGCCCCTGTGTGCGTCGCAGATGTTTCTGGAGGAGGTGGCCTGGCGGTGTGAGGCGTGTAGCGGCCTCGTGGTGGCTCCGTCGGCGGCGGTTTTGAGCCCGTTGTCTTCCGTTGGTTTGCTTGATTTGTGAGGGCAAGCGCTAGCGTGCGCGTGCCTAGCACCAGGGCTTGTCAGCCCTCGTCGCCAGTGGCTTAGCAACTTACGTGACCACACCCACAACCACTGTTATGTGACTACCACCACCACCGACGACGAGGACTAAGCGCAGCTAGAGTTTACGTGTGCTGTTTGCTTTGTGTGTTTTCGTGGGCTGGGTGGGTTTTTGTTAGGGCCAGCGCTACAGGGTGTGGTTTCCGCCTGCGAGCTGCCCCTACTGGCCCCAGTAGGAGGGTTTCTGGGTTAGCCTGCCTTTGTTGCGTCCTAGGCGCCTGTTAATGCTTCTCCTATCTGGTGGCTAGCTGTGAGAGGGCTGTAGGTGGTTGGAGGCCCTGTTTTCTGCGTGTTGTCGTGTGTGGCTAGGAGTTTTTGTGTCAGCCTAGCTGTGTACGGCGTGTGGCGGTCCCTTGGCGGCTCCCGCGGTTTATTTCTGTGGCTTTCTGCCGGCTTTGTGCCGGCTTTGGAGGGGTGGGTGCCAGTGCGCGCGTGCCTAGCACCAGGGCTTGTCAGCCCTAGTCACCAGTGGCTTAGCCACTTCTTAGCACGTGATGTAGGCAGCATGAGTATTTTGCTGCTTAATCGTGCTGTGGCTTGACCGTCTGGATTAGCGACTGCACACCCGGCTGGCAGTGCCTGCACAAACCGCCCCCGGCTATGTCCGGGAGATGAGGTGCTATTGAACACCTTCGGCCTCAGACGGTGATGTGGTGCGGGATCAGGCCGCTTTTCCCGTGCTTCACGGGGGCCACCTCCCTTGTCCAATCCACCTGCAGCTATGCAAGCCGACCCCAGCTTTGTCTGGGAGATGAGGCGTTTCGGAACCTTCGGCCTCAGACTAGTACACGTGGTGTATGTGGGCTCAGCTAGCTCAGCCCACTATTTCCCGCATGGGCGGGAGGACCACCTTTCTTGTCTCAGTGCCACCCTCCCCCCAGTCCTACCCGAACGCCTAGGCTCTGCCCCGTTGGGGCAAGCCAACTCAAACACACTGCCTGAGACTATATACATCCTTGGCGCAACTGTGCGCGCAAGAAGAAACCCTCACAAAACTGGCTTACCCTACAAACACACATCAAGTCACAAGCTGTTTGTACGAATAACATCCCCTTTTTCTCTGTTCATATTCTCCAGCCCTTGGCTCCGAGCTCTGGCAGCAGTGTCTGCGCTATGTAGGCGTCCATGTCCGGGAACAAGGACTTGTACTGCTCCAGCGCTGCCTTGTAGTAGGCTATCCGCATGTGGTTGGTCAGGAAGCGGGCCGCGAAGGTCTGCGCGTTGGCAATGATCTGCTGGATCTTGGCCGGCTCCTGCGCGTCCAGGCGCCGTAACTCCCGAACCACGTCGTACACGTCGTCCATGCCCCGCAGCTGTCCGTCCGTGCCCGTGGCGTTCCAGAAGGGCACGTAGTGCTGCCACGGCTGGATGGACCTGCGCGGCGCGTGCAGCAGCACATAGGGCCAGCGGGGCACCGAGTGAGTATTACAGGTGCTCCCTTCTCGGGCTCTCAGGTCACTCCCCTGACCACCACACCCGGCATGATTAGGGCACCAACTTGACGAGAAGAGGGGCAGCAGCAAACATTATAACATCAAGAGGGCTAGCGGCGCATCATCAAACATGCTCACCGATAAAAGTACTCGATGTATGGCACACGTTGGAACAATACCAGCGAGTTGACTGTCATAAGCTGCAGGCAACAATGCGGCGTCAATAAGATGAGTTTAAAAAATTGCCATTTCGTCATGACTGCCAGCACTGGAAGCCCCTGTTTCCCTCCCTTGCCCCCGCCACGCAGCAGCAGCACGCGGAGCGCATCCTGACGCCTTGGTGCAACCTCACGCGGGGGTTGCAACCTCCCAAGCGGCCCATGCCCCGCCCAACGCCCAGCCCACACACCTGGCTGAGGCGGTAAGCCGCCACAACACCCTCCAGGTTCAGGAGCCATTTGTACCTCGACCACTGGGGGATGGGCACTGCCGGCTTGACAGGTGGAAGGTAGGCAACGGACTGCAGGGGCCAGTCAGCAGCAGGCGTCTCAGCTTCCAAAAGCCTTGCTCTGAAGAGAACCCATAACCACACAGGTAATCGAATCAGGATCGGGGGCAAACACGTACCGAGTTCTCTGCTGCGCGGTACTGGAAAGGCTCCGTAATGGCCACGTCTAGGACCGTGCCATTGCCCGCCTTCGTATCACGGTCAGTGTAGTAAGACAAAACTACGCGCGAACAGCTGTCCAAGTAGCCGTATCGCTCAATCCACTTGCCCGTACATGTCGGAACTCCGCGGAAGAAAGCTGCGCATGATTGCAGGAGACATCGGCCACACATACGGTATTGCGTGATTTCAGCCACACCCCAAGATAATTCGCGCACACAAAGCGAATACCACCTAATGGCCTAATGCCGCAGCACAGCGCTGTCTGTCCACTAACCTAGATCTGTCTTAAGAGGCCAGGGCACCATATGAAGTGAGTCAGACACGTCCCGCATCTGCGACAAGTTTCAAAGCAAGTAATAGGGTGCAGGAAGGTTGCGATGCCAGGGCGCAAGCACAGGTGATGCAGCGCCTGCCCAGCTCCAGACCTGTCCATGCACACCTGCGGTAGTAGGATGTCCAGGTCTGCACCACCACCCGGCACTCCCACCGCTTTCATCAGGGCGAAATGGGGTGCCGTCTGGTTTCGTCGTGGATCACCAAAGCGGAAACTGCGTGGAGACAGCAGCGGCGACAGCAACGAAAGCAAAGTAAGGGTCTGCGGCAAGAGGCATCCATGTCTGCGTTCAGGACTTACACATTGTCGTCTGTAACGTAGATAAATAAGCAATTGGGTAGTTGCACCCGGCCCGACTGCAGCGCCGCCGTCAATCTGTGGTAAGACACTCAGCCAAGGTTAGCGGCAATAATGCACCCTTCGACGCCCTGCTCATTCAGGGCTCAGTCTGGAACTTCGTCGGGCAGGTTGGCAATCTGGTTGGCTGCTGCATGCTCACTTGCGGTGCAGTTTTACAATCTGCATGGGCAATGTATAGTCCACACCAGCAGTGTAAAATGCATATGTGCACACATTGCCCCGACCACGTCTACAAACGAACGTCTATGCGGGGTGACACTTACGTACATCGACGCCCACGTCATGTCAGGCTCTGGACCATTTGGATCCGGGCGATCCAACTGTGATCAATGCATGCAGGCACAGGTCGCACAAGTTGAAGGTACACTGCTTCGTGTGGGAATCCTTGGCCCCTTGATACACCACTTACCCAGTACACCGTGTTGTTGTAGATGAGCACCAACTGCACATAGACGGTGTCAGCAGCCATGCAAACCAAGTCTGGCCGACGGGCCACTCACCTGGAGAGCGGCTGGGCCTTTGTAGAACTGCATAGTGGCAGCACACGCCGCTGCTTAAGTAGGGTAAATCAATGCCAGAGAACACTTTGCATATGGCCGGACGGCACGCAGCGCTTTGGATCCCAGGGTATGCTGGGGCCCTGAGCAACTCACGTCTTCAGCCCGCCCCGCACCTCCTTAAACGCCTCAAACTGACGCACCACCTCCGCGGTGCGTAGGGGTGCCCTTGCTCGCCACGGGGCCAGGTCGGGCTCGAGGTTTTCCCTACGGTCCGCAGTAACAGATCGATCTGAAGATTATGGATGATGTATGTAATAGCTGCTGCGACTCAGGGCTGACCTGAGGAACGTGTTCCATTGTTGGGGCTCGGGTGGTTTCCGGCCGAGAAACGCCTCCACGTATGGAACATCAGTGGGTCCGGTGCCATCCCCAAGCGCAGCGGCTCTGAGAGCGGCTGTGGTCACAGCAAGTAGCGCTAACAGTAGTAATGCCATCGTCCCGAGAGTGCACGCCACCGACCTTAGCCACTGAATACCTCTATTTTTAGCGGCGTGAGGGCTCCAGAGAGTGCTTAGAGTAAGAAAGAAGGACCGCGCAACGTTCAAAGTGGCGTGTTAGAATTCTTGGTGTTCAAAGCCAGTGTTGTGCACGCTATCTCTTCCCGTCTATCTCTTGCTAGTGCCGAACTGTGCTAGGGCTGCTGAGTCCCTCACTCGGAGCCCAACTGTGAGCCTCGACTGAGCACATCGCGAGACCCCCGCCCCCTAGCCCCCTGCCCCTGCCCCAAGGCCAGGGTCTCAGCCACACACAGGGGGCGTCTGGTTCCAACCTGGATAGGTTCTAGCTTCTCTCCTTCCGCCCGGGCCTGGCAGACAAGCCCCTCCTCCATGGCCCACTTCAGGTCAGGGGTGCTTTAGGTCAAAGGGGTTCCAACCATCCTCTGCCCCGTAGTTCCCCCCTACAAGTCTCTTCCTTCTACCATTGCCGAGCCGCTCACCCCCTTTCGCTGCTGCCTGCTAGAAGTGACATCCACGACTACCTTGCACAGTTGCGCTACGCGTTCGCATTTTGGAGCATGTCCGTGACCAAGCAACCCATCCACAAGGCTGTCCAGTACACAGCCTACACCCATCCCGAATCACTCAGTACCCGTATCTTCCTTCTACGCGTAGAAATTTGCGCCTCAAACAGCCGAAAACGTAGAAGCAGTGTGGGGCTTCTGTGGCACCCTTCTACGGCGCGTAGACGTTTGGGGACGCAAATGCGGGTCATTTCTACGTTTTTGGTGGTTTTGGGGGACTTGCCCCCTAAGAAAAAAAGTTTGAGCAAAAAACGTAGAAGGGCTGTGTCCATCCATCTACCGGGTGTAGACACCGGGGGCCGAGGGCATCTACGAGATACGGGCACTGGAATCACTCAACACTTGCTTGTAGGTGGCACGTACCTCAGGTGTACAGTAGCCAGCGTCAGAAGGTCTGAATAAAGTGGCGGGGGATACGAACAAAATCTCCCTACCCCATGTCCCAAAACCTCCCGGACCCCCCCCCCCACACACACTGTGCAAAACCCATTCTAGACCCCTCAAACCCCCTCCATTTTTGACCGGGTTGGTGCCAATGCACTCCTTTTGGTATGCCCTATCATTGAATGCCGTCGGCTGGCCTGGCGTGTCAAGTTGGTCTGGATTGAAATTCATATGTGTCAATGCGTCCCGGCCCGAGGTACCGTGCCGCACGCCACGACCGGTATAACGTCTCAGAGACATCATAATGATGTTAAGTAGAGATTTCGTGTCGTATCTGCGCATCAAGGACAGTTTCGGAGGTGACGTGCGGTGGGATGCGAAACACATGTCAACCGTGGCATGTCCATGTAAAGTTGGCGGACACACCCAAACCTTGCCCTCGTGCCTCCGTAATGCTTCCCTGGCCTCTAACACCCCCCTTTAGTTGCACAGGTGAAGGTTCCGCGCGTGTTTGGTACTGTTTCAGGCCTCATACCCGACACACAACCTTCCGGGCCCTTATGGACGAAGCCTCCCGGACCCACGACCGACAGTGAACTTGGGGGGCCCATATCTTTGCAATTACTATCCTGATTGAACTCCGAAAGCGGATTCTGAACGCTTTCATTAAGCTATATCCATTTGCAACATGGGGTATGTTTCTGGCGGAACTATTCCCCCTGAAAGACCAACCCCTAACCCTGCGATCAAGCCCCAAACAGAATGTGCGCCTGACACCTAAGCACTCAAGTCCTAGCACTGCACGGCAACTGCACAGCCATAACAACCTTTAGCGGTATTTTGTGGCGTTAATGTCCTCCGAACAGGATGTACTGGGGCTGTGCTTCATGCTTTTTAAGCAGCTCTTCATAGCCGCTGTAGCCTGGCAGTCCATCCGGGTCATCGTGGCCATACTGCATCAATGTTTCCTGATACCTGTAGAGTTGTTGGTCGCACGTAAAGAGTCAACCAAGCGTGAAGCACATGGTGTACGTACATGTTCAGCAAACAAGACTCTGCAATCGCACCTGCATTTGTTCGCTGTGTGTACGTACTTGGACAAGAACTTGATCTCCTCCACCAGGGGGATGCAGGCTGGCCGCCGTGAGCAGTCTACCTGGTACCTGGTGTGGACAAGCGAGCATGGTATTTGACGAGCCCGCATTCGGTAAGTGATGCCGACTCAACGCCAGCTAACCCACCTCATGTGTTTGGACAGCTGCGTTATGAGGTGGAACATGTAGCACAGCCGCGCCTGGCGGTTGAGGTGCCGCATGGCGAATGCCTGGGCGTTCTGGGCGATGCGCTGGGCTTCTGCGTCGTGGCTCTTGGCCCACTCCAGCATCTGCGAGTGGGCGAGTGGGCGCATGGTAAGCCCGCATGCGTCTTGGTAAGCATCCCGTGCATGTGGCCCAAATGCTCACGTCCAATAAGTCGTCCTTGTGTTTCTTCATGATCGGCACGTAGTGCTCGAAGGGCTGGATGGCGGGGTAGTAGAAGGCGTAGGTCAGGCCCTCCGCCTGCACGAATCACGGTATTTTTTAAGGTGAACCAAATGTCATTAGCTCAGGCATTGGGCCCACATTCCTAAGGTGCAACGCACGTAGCCCCGCCCACCTTGAGCAGCAGGCTGCCCAGCAGCATGTACTTGTCGAACTTGGAGCTCACGGCCCAGCCTGCATGCCAGGCACACGAGTGAGGGTGTGTGCATGAGAGCGCACATCATCGCAATCTCCAATCAACTCCGCACACATGTCCAATCCCCTCACACCTCTTCCCACGCCCACCCCCACGCCTCACCGTCAGTCGACACCAGGTACTTGAACTTATGCTGCTCGTGCAGCGATACCGAGGTGGCCGTGGTGCCGTTGGTCAGGTTGCGGTTCAGCGCCACCGTCAGCAGCTTGTCCGTGTGGTTGTAGTACAGGTCGTTGTAGTAGTTGCGGGGGCAGGGCGCGGGCGTGCCGTCCTCCAGCTTGAGGTGGCCGCGATAGTACCAGGCACAGAAGACTGTTGGGAGGCGGTAGGCGGGTGGATGGTTGAAACCCCCAGCCCCCAGGTCCCAGCCCAGGATCGCGCCATACACAAATGTGCTGAGACTTGACAGGAAGTGACAATGGCACTCTGCCGCAGGGTGAAGCGTTTGAATAAAGTCCTGGCCACCAGTCGGCCAGCCAAGGTACAACCGCTCCACTCACTGTTCCAGCGCCCGAAAGCCATGCTGCTGCGCTGCTCCCAGGGCATCTCCGACATCTTGTGCACCTCGCTCACGATGGCGTCAAACGAGTCGCGCGGACACCTGTTGTTCAGCATGGCGGCGGGCAAAAACAAACATGGGCTGTTAGGATAAGCGTGCCCATGTGCCCAAGCCAAGGTCCTGCTATCTCGTTGGGCGTCCAGGCGCGTGCCCTGATGCCATAGACAGCGGCGCACCGTGGCAACTCCAACACCCATCGCGCACATCACCGCCTGCAACCACCACCCGCTCGCCTACCTAACCTCGAATAACTTGGACGCTCACCAAGTGCCTACCTGAACGCGCTCGAGTACGGCACCAGCAGCGCGCCGTGCATCTTGTTCTTGGCCCAGGCCATGATGGGCGGCAGGCCGTGGGGCGGGAAGGGCCACGTCCATGTGCCGTCCGCCTTCTTCACCGTCTCCGCCGGCGCGTTGTCGTCTGGGTTGTGGCACCAAGGGACGTCAGGTGACGGTGCCACAAGTAGGGCTGGGGCACAGGTCCGTGGGACCCTGTATTTCTAACCTTACCTTGCCAGTAAGAGAACTCCACATCTGGAAGCTTGTAGACCTGAGCCATGAGCGTACAACTGGCATAAAATCTACTGACAACCGTGGTTGATATGTCTACACACCTGTGCACAACAGCCCCAGATTTCTTGCCCGCCGGTTGCACCTCACCCCCCCCCCCCCGTGACGGCGGCCACATTACCTGGCTTGTTTCATACAGCTCTAACAGGAATCCAGGCAGCATGTGGCCCACATTCCAGCCATTTACCTGCGCAACGCGCATGTCTGCCGTTTCCGTTCACGAGGGTAACGGCTCACGCACACGCCGAGGCCCTCTTCTTGGCCCCGGGCGCCCGTTAGCCCCGCTGTATCCACTCACCGACTGAATGTTGGTTATATCCACTCACCGGCTGAATATTGGTAAGGTACGCAGTCCCGTTCCTTATGAGGATGCGCTGCGACTTGGTGCACGCATGGGTTCTGACCTCCGTCGGCGGACACGAGTCATGAAGGCTACGAACCAGATCCTACAAGTAAGTGGTATAGCCTTAAACCGCGACAGAGGCCTTAGATGTGGACTGTTGCGCACCTCGGTAATACCTTTCGCGCCCCACACGCTCGTATCATTCATGATTAGTTCCATCACTTTAGGGTGTATATGACATGATTCGAGCTTATTAGGACGCCAGTCTGCTCTACCTGGTAAGGTTGCAAAGAGCCACCAGAGTAGTAGCGTGAAGACTGCATGTTGCATATTGGGAATCCGAATAATATGCAAAGTTTGGCGGAAATTTTCGGGTGTTGTCACGCTGCGGGTTCGTCACGCGTGTTCCCACGCCATTTCCGCCGCGCCCCCCGCCCCTGCCCCCCGCCTAGCCCCGCCCGAGCTAAAATCCACGTCGATGCAGCAGCCTGTTGTTATTGTTGCAAACAAAGGTTTCGAGCCGTGCTCTGCCCTTAGTGCCTTCTTCCGACAACGTTGCACTATACCAAATGATGCGTGTGCCAAGGCATACAGAAGTGGTCGGCACATTGGCTTGCCCCGTCGGGGGGGGGGGGGCTCCACCACACGGGTATGACGCCGGTCTGGGGGAGGGGCCAAACGGCACGGCCATTTTGATAAGGTTGCCCTTGCAGTACCACTGCCAACTTCCGGCCATGCCGGTGCCAGCTACCCGCGGCTCACGTGGGATTTTTGGGCTGAGCCCCCTGAGCTCCCCTCGCTAGTTCGCGGGTTAACAACAGTGAGCTGGCGCATTCTTGGGCGCATTCATTTCATCTGGGCGCCAAGGTTGACCCACCTAGGCCCCGAAAGGCGGCCTGCCACACGGCATAGCGCCCTGACATGCTGAGAATTTGTATAATGGCTAGATGTGATGGGGGTGGGGGCGGGGAAGGCACCTATCCACTTCAATTACATTGCGCGCGCGAGCGAGGCAAGACCAAACAAGTCTCGGGCGCCCTCGGCCAGCAGGCACCGGCACACAACGGCTCACGCGCCAGCTCCGTCCACGTCGGCCTTGACGCCCTGCACATCATGGTTGTAAAGTAAATGGGCAGCCCGTCTATAAAACCGCTGCGCCTTGCAGGCTGGCTGGGCTGGGTTGACAATTCGAGTTACTACAATGCTCCAGGCGCCATCAATCCACGCACCTGCGCCTTGCGCGCCACCGCCACTGACAGGCGGTGCGCCAGCACCTCCTTGCTGCCGCTGACCTGCTCTCCCAGCTCCTTGAGCGCGGCCTGCAGCTGCTTCCTTGTGCGACTCTCCTGTATCCCTGCCGCACCAGCCGCAGCTGTGGCTGCCTCCTGCCTCAGCTTCTGCTTCTGCTTCCTCTCGCGGTACTTCTCGCGGGAAGCACACGCCGTACGCCCCCGGACCGGCTCAGCTTTTGGGCGGACCTCCGTTGTTCTCCATACCTCCAGGGGTAGTTTTTGTGTATTTTCCCCATGCCTTTGCTGCTTCCCGGCGTGTCTTTGTTTCTTTGTTTATGAAATCAGTTTCAATGTGGTATGGTTCATGTCCGTCCACATAAACACTCATAAACACTCACCCCGCCCTCCGCGTTTCCTTTCCGCGCTCGCTTGCATAACATACCATTTAACATGACGTTGCTTCCTTGTGTGCCGCGCTTGTCCGCCGCGCCGCCGTGAATCCATAGGGGCCTAGACCCCGGCCAGTGTCCATCGACCCATCGACCCCAGCCCCAGTTCCTAGGGGCCTCCACCCGTCCCGACTTCCCAGGGGCATCTACCCCTCCCCCCCGCTGGCGACACATCAGGGGGGGGGGGTGAAGCCCCCCAGGAACACCCCTGTCCGTGCCTGCCTGCCTGCCTGCCTGCCTGCCTGCCTGCCTGCCTGCCTGCCTGCCTGCCTGCCTGCCTGCCTGCCTGCCTGCCTGCCTGCCTGCCTGCCTGCCTGCCTGCCTGCCTGCCTGCCTGCCTGCCTGCCTGCCTGCCTCCGCACCAAACCCAGTCCCATCTTAACCGCGATTAACACGTTAATTTTGAACTTAAATTGAAAGCTAAATTCCGGTGGCCCAGAAACATCGGTGCGAGAAGCGACCTCGCGCGTCCATTGACACTGTTGTGTAGCGCCCGGCTTCTGGGACGGGTTCTGCTTAACCGTACCCTCTATGTCGATGGTGCGTACGGGTTGTATGACGGAATGCGGCTCGGGTTTCCCATAACCCTTCGCCCTTGCACAGTGCTGCCTGGGTTAGGGCCTGACACGCTGGTGTTGGTCCCGGGGCTCAACTGTGCTCACCATACTGCAACATGGTGCGCTGAGCTGTGACGCTGGTCACTGGTAGTGGCTTGGTAATCTGTCACCAGCCCTCCTGTCGGACGGATGCATGACACGCGGTACTTCTGTGTATTGCTGGTCTCACTGGCTGATACGCTGTCGGGCCCCTGGGGTCCCCCGGCTCAATAAAAGGGCTCTGCCCTGCATCCCCCGGCGGTAGTTCTTACTGCCACCTCTCCCGGTTTACATATTAGGTTGGACAGCCCTGGCTATCCAATAGACACATTGATTTTCGTCGGTCCTTAGTCGCAAACGCCCGCGTTTGTAGGGCCTATAAAACAAACTACGTTGGCGGCAAGCAACGCGGGGAACTAAAGCGGCATTTTGTGACAGCCATGTCTGTACATGGACCCATTGCTTTTCCGCGTCCCCGAATGTGTGGACGCCCTGGTCGCGGCCCTGAATTGCATGAAACCCAAACTGGTACGCCAATCAGTGCCCGTATCTTGTAGATGGCCCTGGGCCCCCGGTGTCTACTACCGTGTAGATGCCCCCTTCTGATTTATCTACCCGAAAAAATTTTCTTGGGGGGCAAGCCCCCCAAACCCCCCTAAATTTCTACCCCTTCCCCTCTTTTCCGCACCAAAACGTGCCAAAGCGTATACCTCCCGTAGACGTGCGCCCCACCAACCCCTAAAAGCTTCTACGTTTTCGGCCGAAAAGGGGCAAATTTCTACCGGTACAAGGAAGATACTGGCACTGACTCCAATACTCCAAATACTTCGGTAACGGTGCTGTTGAAGTTGAACTCGCCTGCGCTCGTGTGATGGGGCGCACTGCGCAGCCAGAGCGCAGTGCGCCCGCCAATATGCCGCAACTAAACGGCGGCTGCCGGCCCCACGGCGGCGGCTGCCGGCCCGACGGCGGCGGCTGCCGGCCCCACGGCGGCGGCTGCCGGCCCCACGGCGGCGGCGGAGGTGCAGCAGCTCGGGCTGTGGCACCTGCTCCGCCACTACTGTCAGTGGGGCCAGCGCCGGTGGCGCCTGACGGTCCATGTGCGGACTCAGAAGGTGTGTCGTGTGTTGTGTGAAGGGGGTCGTTCCCAGGTCCTAATAACTAATGCGCGCGAGCCCATGTACACACATAGTATGTTGCACCACTGATGCATGTGCAGGTGCTGGAGCACGCATGCCAGCAGCTTGCCAACGGGAGGCGCAAGGATGAGGTCGTGGTTGGGTAGGGCAACGCTGGCGGAGGAGGCTGTGTCGGTAGGAAGGGGTGGGGCCCAAACCGGGCACTGCTCCGCCTGCTGGTGGACAAGTACGCGCACCTGGTGGTGTACGTGGACGAGTTCTACACATCATAGGCAAGATGGGAGCAGACGGGACGGGATATACAGGTAGTCGGGTAGCCAGCCAGTAAGCTTCACGCTGCACTCTTGCCATTCTCCCTCCTCAGGTGTGCGTGAAGTGCGGGCGGCGCTTGCTCAGCGATGGGCAGCGCTGCCTGCAGGCGGTCGTACCGTGGGGGGGGGCTCACGTGCTCACTAAGTCCAAGTGTGCAACCACTGCGGGACAGTGTGGATGAGTCCACTTTGCGGGTCACGGCGACGGGTGACACGGGTATGAAGGGGTGGACGGGGTCGGGGCTGAGCAGACGGATAGAATGGTATGTGGCCAACAACTCTTTCTCCCACGATGCAGGGACGTGACGTCAACTCCGCAACCAACATCGGACACGCGCTGGTGGAGATGCTTCTGGGACACAAGCGGCCTGCATCGCCGCTGCCTGGCGGCGGCACGGGGCCGAGCAGCAGCGGCGACGCCGGGCCCAGCAGCACCGGCAACACGGGGCCCAGCAGCAGCGGCGGTGACGGTGCACATGTTGGTAGCGGCGGGAAAGGCCACATGGAAGAGGAGAGCGCGGCGCCGCCCAAAAAGCGGCGCAAGCGCGTGGGCTGAGGAGCTGACTGGTGTCTAGGTAGCGGTCCGCAGTGGGGCGAGCAAGGCCTGTGGTGTTGTAGGCAGCAGTGGTACGATAAGTAGTGCGGCTGCTGTTGACTCCTGCACTGCGTGTTGGCTGGCTCCTGCTGTGGTGCCGCGGCTGATGGGCACCTAGGTTTGGCTTGGTGCCTGTTCAAACCAACCCCGGGTATGTCCGGGCGATGAGGTAGTTCGGCCTCAGACAGTGGAGGGCTGAGCCCCTTTTCCCTGACACAGAGGAACACTTGTTGGTACTACCGGGCTGCTACGAGGCATTTCGTCCGGGGGGTGCGTTTTGCCCTGTCGACACGGTCCGGCACGGTCGCCTGGCCGACCTCGCTAACAGAGCCCGGTAGCTCGCACATATCCTTTTTATGATATGAGAGGTCTATAACATTGAGTTTGAGGGCAATCGGTGACATCGCGGTCAACATGCTTCTATCACTCCCAAATTGTCGCTGCTTTGACAATTATATTGATTGCCGTCAGTTAATGTGTGCATACATAGACTAAGGAGGCACACAACAGTCATAGGAATGGGCCGTGACGAACGCGAAATTTGGTGACAGCGACACACACAATCTGACTTGCCCGTCAGGACTTAAGCTCCTTATATGTTTATAATGCTATTGCCTGAAAGGCGGGGGCTTAATACGCGCGTGTGCAGAGAAACACGTGTGGACACGATTCTACCCCTCCCCGAACCGGCGTCATACCCGTGTGGGACTCCACGTCACAGCCCAAATACCGTAACTGCACATTTACGTTGATGCACTTCAGGGTTGAAGGAATAAGCTGGCACATACTTGGAAAGAGCGTGATGTATTTCTGAAGCTGAGAAGTCATTACACGTGGCCAATGCCCGCGTCGTTTGGTGGAATTGGTAGGTCGCGTACAGCTGTGCTCCCCCAGGCTAGCCCGATCCGCCCCTGCTGTGCTAGCAACAGGTCCATGTCATTGTGTGACGGGGAGCAAAGCAGATGGGAGTGAGGCAGGGGCAAGCCGGGGTATGCGTGCCGATAGGGGTTTTGGGCGTTTGGTAAGTGCAAGAGCGTTGACAAGTGTTCCCCTGTGTCAGGGAAAAGGGGCTGAGCCCTCCACTGTCTGAGGCCGAACGTCCTCATCGCCCGGACATAGCCGGGGTCGGTTTGAACAGGCAGAAAGCTAACCAATGGTGCCTAGCTAGCAGTCGCACACCTAGACACCGGCCAGCTCCTCAGCTTGCGCTCAGGCCGCAGTGCTTGCACACTTGGACTATGAGCTCATCCACTTTAACCGGTCTGACTACAGCTTAATTCATCCCATGAAACCGGGGCAGCTGCTGGCCGGACCCACCGGTGGACCCGGCGGGCGTGGGCGCGCATGGAGCTCCATGCGCCTCCGAGTGGAGGCGCTCAGCCCCTTTTCCCATCACGTCCGAGGCCCCTACTCAACTCTCAACTCTCAACTTTCAACTGCCGTCCAGCGACCAAGATCCACCCGCACCAGGACATCATTCACGGGGTCCGCGCCCTGGGAGGCGGTCTTGGAGGTCTTGGAGGCTCCTCCAGTCCAGCACCAGGCTCCGAGCTGCGGCGGCCTGCAACGCGGATGGCAAACACTCTCGGAACCAAGGTTTTTGATGATAGACACCATGCGCTGGTGTCTATCATCAAAAACCTTGGTTCCGAGAGTGGGTTTCGGAACGCAGGAATGCGGGGTGTTCCTGGGGGGCTTCGCCACGAAGAGCGTTGGAAATAGGTGGTCCCTTAGGGGGCTTTCACACGTGGGGAGCCGACTGCTGGGGCAGCTGGGGTCAAGTTGGCTTTGGGGCCGAGTCCCTTTCACATGCACGAAGGCAGCGAAGCCGACTCGTTTCGCAGGGCCGGTAGCTATACATGGTCAGATCATGTATGGTATCCTGATTGAGTGGATTTCAGGCGACCGCGTGCTCCTTTCCGCATTACAATACACCGTGGTGCGCAATTGAGCGAGCATACGCTGCAGGCAATCGCACATCTATAACTTCATATCATAAGTATTACAAGGCATAGACTGCCGAACACAAAATGACATGTTATGGGCGAAGCCGACTTGCGAAGCCGAGTCGCGAATCCGACTTCGAACTTCGAAGCCAAATCGGGGGGGACCCCCCGGCTTCGCGAGTCGGCTTCGGGGTCGGTTTCGACCCGGCTTCGGGGTCGAAGCCGGCTTCGCATGTCACGTGTGAAACCCCCCTTACTCAACGGTCAGTGTAACGCGTGCGACTGGAGTGAGTGACGGTTGGCCAAACCGGTGACCTTCCAACAGAGAGTGACACGTACACAGACAGGACGGACGGACGAACAACAAGGGAGGTGGTCCCCGTGAAGCACGGGAAAAGCGGGCTGATCCCGCACCACATCCACCGTCTGAGGCCGAAGGTTTCGAAACTACCTCATCTCCCGGACATAGCCGGGGTCGGTTTGACCAGGCACCGCCCACCAAATTACGTCCAGCAGTAACGTCCCGCTAGTCCACCTAAACCGCACACGCCATGCTCGCATAGACGTTACTAATTAGACTCTGGCAGGCCTCAACCTGTGCGCCGGCGCCGCTTTCTAGGCGACGTTGCGCCCTCCTCCTCCACGTGGCCCTCCCCGCCCCCTCCGCGACACACATGCGCGCTGCAGCTACCGAGCCCATGGCAGCTGTTGGTGGGCTGAGGGCCGTGGCCGCCGCCACCACCACCGCCGCTACCATCACCAGGCCCTGGGCCACCACCGCCACCTCCATCACCGGGCCCAGGGCCGCCGCCGCCGCCACCACGGCGCAATGCAGCAGGCCTGGTGTTACCCAGCAGCATCTCAATTAGAGCGTGGCGCATGTTTGTTGCCGAGTTGGCGTCGCGCCCCTGAGGTTGGTGCAGCAGTCATAGCAAAGTCAGTGACAGTCATGGTCAAGGTCGAGACTATTTAACCCAAGAAGCCCTTTGTCCTGGCACGCGGTATTTTCTACAGTGTTTCTACACGACCTACCCACACAGTCCCGCAGTGTTGGCACACTTGGACGTCGCGGGCGCGCGAACCACCGAACGGTATCACCGTTTGCAGGCAGCGCTGCCCATTGTCGAGCAAGCGCCGCCCACACTTCGCACACACCTGCAGTCAAGCGTGAACGTGTGTTTGCCTCAAGTCCGCAGCATTAAATTCGCTCAGCTCAAACTTTACCTGGCTGGTGAAGTACTCGTCCACGTACACCACCAGGTGCGCATATTTCTCGACCAGCAGGCGCAGAAGAGCCCGGTTCGGGCCCCTGCCTTTCCTGCAATCAGTATCCGGCAGTTAACAATCAAATGGTAACACGAACGCAACCCACTGTCTCGGCACTGACCTGCTTACAATGCCGCCGTAGCCAGTGTTGGCGTTGCCCCAGCCAACAATGACCTCCTCCTTGGGCCGTCCACCCGCCAGCGCCTGAGCGGTTTGCTCAAGCACCTGCACAAATACGACAAAGCGCATTTTAGGTGCCAGAGACGAGGCTCGGAGGTGGTCAGATGGCAGGTGGCAAGGACGAAGCTAAACGCACACCTTTTGAGTCCTGACGTGGACGGTCAAGCGCCACCGCCGCTGGCCCCACTGGCGGTAGTGCCGTAGGATGTGTAGCGTGGCTTCGTCATGGCACACGCTGCGCAGTGGCACCTTCCTGGTGCTGGACCTAATTGTCATTTTGCCAGGGGTGAGGGGCCAAGCCCCACACCCCCAACGAGAAGCAGCTCTGGGTTAGCTGGGTAGAAGGTGTTTGGTTTTTTGATAGGTCAGTAGTCGTTATTGGGTTGCTGTGCGCATATTTGAATAGATTGTTAGTCTGCCGGGCTGCTATGCTCGCCCCAGCCGAAAGTCAAGATGCCCATGGACGCGCAAAGGCACTTCTCGCTCCGCCCGAATTTTCCCTGCCACCTATTTACATGCAATAGACAATAGCAAATACTAATACGTGGCAGTCGCAGTTTATGCCAGTATGATACTTTTTGCCGACGCAGCCACGCACGCACGCACGCACGCACGCACGCACGCACGCACGGACAGGGGTGTTTTGGGGGGGCTTCGCCCCCCCCTCCGGGACGCTTCGCTGGTCCGGTTGGGACGGACGAACAAAAAAACAGGAACACTGCGATGTGTGAGCCCAGGTACGAGTTGTAACTCACGAAGGGCGCCGCTACTGCCTGAAACGTACGAGTTCAGACTAGTTACAAGAAGGGAACATGATGCCGTTTCCTGTCGCACTCGCCAAAGGCGTGCATGAGATGGGTGGGCCGTGGGCGGCCTGGTTGCGTCTGGCTCTGCACGTGCAGCACGTGTTGCGTATTGTTGCGTGGGCAACATTTGTGTGTTGCGTTTTCAGCATGGTGCTTTAAAACGTCTCGCGTGGAGTCATGGTGTATGATCGACAGTTGGGAGGCGGGTGGGTATTGACAGCAGGCAACCCCGGTGGCGGACAGCTCGGTGTATATATGTTACAGCTGTGGGCCTGCCTCCGACCCGGGCCCGACACACGGCCTCTGCAGCCTACCAGTCTCTGGACTGGCGAGAGCGCTCACAAAAGCAGCGCTAGAAACCCAAGCCCACGGCTGACCTGCCCTGCCCGCGCACAGCAAGCCTAGCCACGAAACGAGAAACGCCTCCCTGTGCTCTCCTGAGCCAACAGGACCAGGCGGTGTGGAGACAGCTCGCGCATCGAAAGCCTCAAACAAAACCCCCCACAAGAGACAAACCGAAGACGAGCGACCCACGCTCCCCTGGGGGCTACCTACGCCTGGGAGCGTACACGTCACCCTATGCTACTCATCAGTAGGCCACACGTAGCAAGAGGGGCAGGGCCGGCGAGAACGCTCAAAGCCGCCGCACCTAGCCGCCAAAGCTACAGCCCAAGCCACCACCTCAATCGAGTCACCGCAGAGGAGACAAGCATGCAACCTAGCGCCTACCCGCCACCACGCACAAGGGTCGTGAACGTACGCCACCGTCAACGGTACCACCCACACACTCATACACACACAAGCCGCGTCTCATCTACACTCTATCTAGTACCGCTGAAAAGCAGCAGTTGCGAGCTGTCAAGACTTGACTAAACAGGTTGCTGAACCTTTATGCGCCCGCCCTGCACGGCTAGCAGGGGTTGTGCCGTGCCTACCTCCCTCCACCCCTTCCTGGGTACCCCTAATCCTGCGAAGTCCTGCAGCCGCCTCCAAAACCCTGTCACCGCTTCCGCTTTAGCGATTTCTACAGGCTCAGTGGCGCCCTCCATTTCCATACCCTCTGGGGGCCCTGCGTTGGTAACTGCCCTCAACCTCGTCCGGGCGCGTTCCATGGCCGAGAGGGCGGCTAGTACCACCACGTCCCACACTGCTTGCTGCACTCCGTGAGGCGGTTCTGCTAGCCATAGCTGCTGCCGAGTGATGGTGTTCGCCATCGCCGCGTTAATCTGCTCCAGCACTGCCTGCGCCACGGGACACTCCCAGAAGTGATGTGCTCGCGACGAGGAGGGCGCGCCGTGCGTTCCTCCGTGGGCGCCGCATCCACACGTTTCCTGCTGCTGGGCTCCATTGACGTGGCTGTTTCCAGCCAGAGGTAATCCATCCACTGCCAGCCGCCACAGGACCTCCATGTGTTCCCGTTCCCACCGTATGTGCCACATTTTGCTCAGCATGGCGCGCACGGGGTTCGTGCCTGTAGGCGTGGTCGCAGTTGTCACCGCTGCGTTTGTCGTGGTGGCTGCTTCCTCGCCTCTGGCTTCTCTGGCAAAGTCCGCGTGTAGCTGGGTCCGCCGCTGTTCGATTGGTCGCAGAAGCATCGCCGTGGCCTGGCTGACTGTTAAGCGCTGGAGCCGTATGGGCATCAGCAAGCCCCTACGCCAGCCTAGCCTGCCAACTATCTGAGCCCGCACTGCCTCCATCGTCTGCGCCGGCGGCTGACCTCCGGCGCTGATTTGCTGCTCCACTTGCTCCGCCGCTGCTCGCCATTCTGGGCTGATGTCTGCGAGTAGCAGCTGGATAGCCTGCAGCGTCGGGCTCCTTCTAAAGCCTTCCGGTGCTGTGGGGGAGAGATGCTGACCGACCCACTGCCGCCATTCCTCCGTGTCGGCTGGCGGTGTCCCTGCTGCCACCAGGGCCCCCAATCTCACAGCGTCCCCCACTGTCTTGAGGGCGTGGCACGTGCTGAGACGCACGTGGCGCTGTTCCATACCTGGTCTCGGTGGTGCTGGGGGCTCGGCTCCCTCCGGGCTGAAGTCGGGATCTGCGCTATTCTCTTCTGCTTCCGCTGCCCGTTGGTTATTGGGCAGCAGCGCGTTGGCCCAGAGCGGTGCCGCCCAGCACCAGTCTCCTGTTGCCATCGGTTGCTCCTCCACGTCTTCCAGTGGTGGCAAGTGGCCTAATGCTGTGACGAAACGTGCCATGTCTGTGGGCAGGCCCTTGGCTGGCCCTGGTCGGCTGTCTGCGTCCGCGCTGAGGGTGGTGACGGACGCCAGGCTGAGGTGCGGGTGATGCCTTCGAAGGTAGCATGTCACGACTTGCTCCCAGGGGTGACGTGCTGGCTCGGCCTGTGCCGCTGCGCTCGCCAGTCGTGCTGCCCACCTCGCGTTGCGAGCCCTCAGGTGCAGGGTCAGCGGCAGTAGCCCAAAGCCTCCTGTGCGCGGGTGGCCGTACAGTAGTGTCCGCGGGACTCCTGTCATGCGCTGGGTTGGGTGGTTAGGGTCCGTACGGCGGTCCACGACTCCCGCCGCTGCCCTCTCCAGCAGTTCCACGGTATCACCTCCCGGCATGCCCGCGTGCTCCATGTGCCACGTCACGGTTTGCAGGGCATACCCTGACGTGGACGCCGCCCTCCCAAAAGTGCTCAGCGGCAGGCGGGATATGCATCCCATCCGCCGCTTAGCCTCCTTGAGCCGGGCCGCCCAATCCGGTTGAGCGGGTTGAGGGCTGTTGTCCACCGGCACGTTAAGTGCTACTGCCACCGTCACCAGGGCCGGTTGCTGCTGTGGTGTCGGCGTGGTTGCTGCTGGGGGCTGTGGTGGCTGCTGGGCGTTGTGGTGTCGCGTCTGGGCGTTGGGCTGGTCTGCTGTGTCTGACCCAGCGCCTACCTTCAGCAGCTGCACCTTGTCCAGGTTTAGCCGCTGTCCTGACGCTGACGCGAAGACGTCCATTGCTGTGGGAAAGGGCCCCAGTGCTGCCATGCTGTCAAGCAGAACCTGACAGTCATCTGCAAACTGCACCGCCGTGGTGACGTCTGCGCTGTCTGGGTCCAGTCTGGTCCCAATGCCCTGGCTCCGCAGCCAGCAGAGCAGCGCTTGGGCCACGAATAGGTATAGCACCGGTGCCAGGGGGCAGCCTTGCCGCACGCCCAACTCCATGCTCACGGGACGGGATAGGCTGCCGTTGACTAGCGCCTGGGCGACTGTGGATGACAGAAGCAGGGAGACCCACCCCCTGAGCTTGGGCCCTGCGCCCAAGTGCTCCATCGCCTGCAGCAGGAAGCTGCGGTCCACCGTGTCGTACGCCTTGGCGAAGTCCAGGAAGGCAATGACCGCTGAACGGCCCTGCTGCTTCAGGAGATGAGGGATGTGGCGGAGCGTGTGGATGTTGTAGCCTATCAGTCTGCCGCTGAGGAAGGCTGTCTGCTCCACGTCAATCACCCGGCCAAGTTCATTCCCCAGCCGTGTGGCTAGTATCTTCGCCAGCACGCGGTAGTCGGAGTTGAGCAGGGTGATGGGTCGGTAGTTTCCGGCTAGCTTCGGGTCCCCCTTCTTGTACAGCACCGTAATGATGCCATCCGTGAATCGTGGCGGCATGGCTCCGGATTCACCGATTGCCGAGTATAGCGCCGCTAGCAAGGGAGACAGTCTGGTGCGCCCCACCTTGTACACGTCCGCTGGTAGCCCGTCCCATCCTGGGGCTTTGCCAGGTGGCGTTCGCTTGAGCGCCGCCGCCACTTCAGCTGGGGATACTGTGGAATTTCCCACGATATCATCTGCTTCTGGGGCCAGGCGGCGGGGATGGGCGTCCAGGGCGCTGAGAACTCGGGATAAAGGATCCGCATCGGGTAGCGGCGTGGGTGGTGGTGGCGTTGGCTTGCGCGAGACGTCACGCCAGTAATCTGCCACTACTTGAGCGACCGCCGCAGGTGTCGTGGCCAGCGTGTGCGGCTGGCTCGGCAGCCGCAATGCTGTGGGTCCGTTGTTGTTGCTGCGTCCGGGGTGGATAAGTGCGGTAAGGTTACCGTTGGGCCGCTCGCCTGACCGGATGAAGGCTTGCCTTGCAGCCAGGTAGGCCGGTTTTGCCGCAGCCCTCATAGCAGCCGCCAGTTCCGCCTCCGCATCACTTTCTTGCATGATTGCTTTCTCAGTGCCTTGCCTTAGTTCTAGGTCAGCACCCGCCGTCCCGCAGCACAGCCTCAGCCCAGCACCGCACCGTCTCGCGGGTTCCTCGCCTGTCTTTGCGCGCTTTGCTGCCTTGCCTGCTGCTTCATGGCTTCCATGGTTTTTCCTTTACGCTTATTTCTTTCTTCTCCTCCCTCGCATGTCGTGCTGGACACCGGTGGCGCTGGCGATTTTCAGGTTGGTCACACCTCGAGCCAGGCTGCGCCAGCCCAGCGCGCCGTCAGCCCAGCAGTTCAAACAGTATAGCTTACAGCCTCCTGGCGGTCTTGGGCCGGCTCATATCAGCGGTTACCGTCTCTCGGAGGTAATGTGGCCGCGCACTTCGCTTTACCGCTCACCCCCGTCTCCTGCTGCTTGCGAGACACGACTTCAACGTCTGGTGGCGTGCTTACGTTTTCGTTTCGCAATTTAGAGCATGTCCGTATCTACCGCTGTTGCCAGGCGACTGGTGTTGCCTGGCGCCGCTGCCAGCGCCGCTGTCGCCTCCGCCGCTGCCGTTCGCAGTTGCTGTACTGTGGCTCCAGGGCGTCGGCGCCGCATCTGCGCTTCCCTGTTCAAACCGGCTAACTCTGCTGTCATGCGCCGCTTGAACCCAGGCCACCACTGGATGAGTGCTTGTGGGTGTTGGTCGGGCCCTACCGGTGCTGCTGCTGTTGCCAGCTGTAGCCAGCTTGTGAACCGGTCTTTCAAATCCTCATGCGCAGTGAAGTGGGTCCGCGTCCGGCGTGGAGCATCGCTGCGCCGACGGGGGGCGATGGGCTGCAGGTGCAGGACTGGGATTCGGTGGTCGGATGGTGAACCGGTGGCGATGAAGGCCCGCTGGGTTGCCGGGAGGGCATTGGAGGGGATGTAGATTCGATCCAGCCTTGCCCCACCCCGTGCATCGCCGGCGCCACGGTAAAGGTACATGTACTCCCTCCTTGCAGCGTGCAGAGCTCGGAAGCTGTCTACAAGCTGAGCTGGCGCCGTCGAGTCTCTGAGTTGCTGTGTAAGGACTGCATCCAGGGGTCTAGCATCTGGGCCCCGACGCGTCCAGACTGGGGTTCTCCACAAAGTTGAAATCGCCCGCCAGGATCAGCGTGCTGCCTGCTGCGGCAGCATCCGCCGCCACAGCGTGTATCCCCTGGCTCAACACTGCCGTGCGAATTGTGTCTGCGCGTTGGGGTAGATACGTGCCGGTCACCCAACGTTTGTGTCCGCACCAGTCAAGACTGCACAAGGCCATCCACCCTTCCGGCACGTTCTCCGGCAACTGCAGGGCACTTGTCGCCAGACTGGCGCGCGCCAGGATAGTGACACCTGCTGTGTGTGGGCCCGAGCTCGAGAAGGAGCTAGCCGCTACGGCCCATCCCCGGATGTGTCGCCATGCTGCGGACGCCTGCAGCGCGTGTTCCAGCGCCGCCTGGTCATCGTGGTTTTCGTGGTGTGTCTCAGTTAACATCACGACATCTAAATCTAGTTCGACCCACCGCTGGACTGCCGCTTCCAGTTCTCGGTGGGCATGTACGCAACCAGCCTGCGGCATTTCCTGGCTTCGCGGGCGTAGAACGGTAGAATAGTGCCAGGCGCTGCCGCTGGCCAGGCAGGGCCGGCGGCATCAACCCGTTCTACCGTTGATCTGATGGCGCTGGTTGTGGGAGGAAGGCCTGACGGCGCGTCAGTCTCACAACTCCCCGGTTCGTCATCAAGTCCTTTTACGGCTGGCCTTCTACACTGGTCCTGATGTTTGGCATCCGACGGCAAAGCCTGGCGGCAGAGCTCGTATCTTAGAAGGGGGGGCCGGGGCAGGCAGCGTAGATTGACCCCCAGATTGGCCTGACAACGTCTACGCTAACATTTTCTAGGGGAGCTACCCCAAACGTTGAATGGGGGTGCCCGGAGCCGTGTCGGCGTAGATGACCCGTGCCAAACTCTAAAAAACACCTACCGCTACGCAGTACCACGGCTTGCCCCTTTGGGGACCATGGGATGAGGGGGCCAGGGGGCGAGGGAAGGAGGTCGCGAAGAAGTATGCGAACCGACGTCAATGGCCTCGTGATCATAGGCTATACGCGATTGTATTTAACTACTTTTCGCACGTGCAATCCATACATACATCGATCATGCAAGTGCGCTGACGATTATGTCGATCGCTTCCTCGGCTCCATAGAGCTAGATCAGGTTCTTTCCTGATATTTCTAACAAGATTATTATATAGCGAGGTGATGTTGATTGAAATAACTCAGCAAGCTTTCCATTTTGGGCCTGGAAAGTCGCATAATCACTGACAATGTGATTCGTCCACGACCTGGGGTCAGAAGTCCATCCAACCAATAAATAACACGTTTTACTATCAGTTCATCGCCGTTGGATGCCATAAACATGCGTCCAGAGCGAAATCGGGTGTGAAACGTTTTAACGTTACATTTGAAACTGTAATTTCCGAGACTGCCCCCCTGCATCGATCGATGTGACCGCAAGGGCTTCCGCCCCTCCCCCTTCGGGGGAAGGGGCAAGCCAACGCCTACGATTCACTGCCTGTATCTTGTAGATGCCCTTGGGCCCTCAGTGTCTACGTACACCGCGTAGATGACCCCTGCTAATCCTTCTACGCTAAAAATCTTTCTGCGGCATCTTTGGAATGCAGCAAAATTACAGCGCGCACGCTTGGAGACGTGGACCAGCTGGGGCAGTTGCGTTGTAAACGCGAAGACAGACCACGGGCCGACCATCTTCGTGCATTCCAGCCACTGGGCGTGGCCCAAGGTGTTCTTGGCAGCGCCCACGGCGAGCCGGACACCCATTCGGTACATGTGGGTACCTCTCCCAGACCGTTGTCCTACCCGTGCGCCACCACCCACCCACCCGCCTGCCCTGAGGCCCCATAACGTTGCAAGCATCAACGCTCTCAACAAACTTCAGAATCCCCTGGCTTAGCGAGAAGCGTCGATACCTCCGACAGAAAGTAAAGGGTGTCCATTGCTGGCCGTCCGCCAATTTAGTGTCCCAGGGCACCCTCTTTGATGCTCCAACAAGGCCCAGCATGGACCGGCAAACGCCACCACCCACACGCGCTACACACGCATTGCTCCCAACTGTACACTAGCACATCCACACATGCATCACTAGTCGCTACCGAGTTGTCAGCTCAATGACATGGCCTGGAAATGTGCAGACCCGCATTGATGAAACCGCAAGAGCAGAACGCAGGCGGCAGCGCTTCAGCTGTCAAACCGGCTGCAAATCAAATCATCCCAGCCACCTGCACATTCAGGAGCGATTGGGGGCATAAGGGGATTCTATGTACCGGGTGATTGCAAAGCTGGTGACCACGCCTTACCGAGGGGCGTCTTCACCCCCTTGAGGAAATCGTTGAACTCGTATGGCGCGCGCGGCCGGCCCCTGCATGTGCACACCATCCGTCAGCCTCCTGCGTACCGGCGCCTACAGACCCCCGGCATTCACTCATACCAGTAGTTGTAAACGGTATAGCCGCCGTCGAAGCAGAAGAAGCCGTACTCATGCAGCAGGTCCTGCGCACCAGCAGTACGTAGCCGCCATGCAACCATGCAAGATCAATATATTTGCCATTGGTCAAGGTGCCTGACAGCTGCCGCCAGAGCATAAGCAGCACCATAGCCACAGCTCCGCTGGCACTCACCAGCAGGTTCTTGCTGTCAAAGCCGTTCTCAATGGCGCCCTGGGGCCTGCACCCATAAAAATCAAAGCGGTGCCTCTATCTGTTTGGCAGCTGACGTCGAGGCACACAGCCGTGGAAAGCTGAAAAGGCATGGTGGCAGACACACGGAGACCTAACAGTTGGGACATCAAAATCTCAAGCTGCACCGGGCAGGACAAACACGAACTATTGCACGCACCAGAACTCCAGCATCATTACGTGGATCTTGGCGCGCGCTAGCAGCTGCCGCGCGCCCGACAGAACACCGAACTCATGGCCTTGCGTGTCGCTCTGCATGGGGGCAACAACAGGCATAGCCACACATATACGTCCGACTCTGCGACGCCTGGATTACACCGCAGAGCATACAGCTTCAACACACCTTCAGCACAAAAACCTTGGAGTCCGCAGGTACGACGTCGTCCAGGCGCACCAGCGGGATGTCACCTGCCAGTCAGTAACAAGGGACGCCAGCACGTGTCAGATTTTCAGCCCTCATGGAAAGGGGAAGGCTGCTTCAAACACCGGACACTGGACAGGGATTGTTGCACCGTCATTGCTGCACCTGAGGTGATGTTCTGGTTGACTTGGGACATGACGTCATCCTGGTGTACGGCGGTGCTGCCGATGCGGTGGCTCACACCCGCCTTGAAAAAATAGATGTGGCCCAACCGTGGGGGGCTCGGCACGGTCGGGAGTTGGCCCGGCGTAACCGTGATCACTGCCGCACAGCGAGAGGGGCACAGAACTTCAGACGTCTGCGCATGGCTGCCTATAACACTCATTATACTGATGTCTACGTGTGGCTGCCTATCACACTCATCACACTGCTAAGTCCCACCTTGTCGCGCTTGTCCTCATCACGAGCACACCGCTCACCTGTGAAATCACGACCCTCCTCAAACTTCTCGTCCGCAAAATGCTTGAGGCAGAGCTTCACGTTGTTGGGGTTGAGCTGCGGTCACCCACGAACAAGTACAATATCAAAGCCCGCGTACACGGCTTCCACAATTGCGAGAGCGCACTTGCCAGCTTACAAAGGGTAACCCCACAACCTTACATACCTCAAAACTGAACACGGCGTATCCAGCCTTCTTGCCCGGGATTGTATAATCCTTGCAGTTGTATGCCCCAACGTCTGCATGGATACAGGGGGTACAGGGGAAGCCCACGGAAAACCATTGCCCTGACCCTGCTAGTTCGGCTGTGCCGTCCTCAGCGTCTCAGCCGTGTATAATTTTATGGTACATGTCAGCCCCGCTGTCCCGCCGTGAGCACCCATTGTTGGCTTGCTGGAGGCAGAACGTCCGTTTCCAGTCGACAGCCTTGCGCTCCGGGTCCTAGCTTCTCTTAACCGCATCCAACGTACCAATCACCAGGTCGTAGCTGGGATGACGATTGTGGGTGAAGAGGGGGCTGGGCTGCGGGTCACAGAGCCGGGCATCGAATGCGCAAGACCACGGAGCGGGTTACTGCCCGCGACTGTTATGCGTCAGCCTCAGCACTTACTTCACTTTCTCCAGGAGGTTTGTATCCCAAAGACCGAATAAACTCGCTGATAATGCGGGGACGGGCATTGCCCGCAGACGGGAGGGCTGGGGTGACTTGAGGGGCTCTTGGCAACGATGCAACGGCCGCGCGCAGCTCAGGCTGCTGCAGCAAGCCAGCAACAATTTGACATTGTTCAGTATTTGCCTGTAGGACCTTATGTGTGGTGTGGAGGTTGTGGAGCAGCAGAACAAAAGCCACTGCTCCCAAAAAGCTACCGATCAGCGGCAGCGTGTTCATTTATGTATTGTAAATGTACATGAGCTATATGTAATTACATGCGTTCTTTGCTTATGATAGTGCTTAGTGCTCAGATGTCATCGCTCGGCTCATCTCATCCCCCGATCCGACTCAACGCACGCGAATCGACTGGGAACTAGTCAAATTCCTTTTTCCACAGCTTTCTGAAATTTATCCAGGCTTGCAGTCCTCCGCAAACCTGGGAAAGTTGTTCAAGTAAAGAACTCCGGACCCCAGAACAACCTCACACTTCCGCTTGCGAAACTCGCCTTGGTCCAAGAGAGATCAGTCAGTTCACTGTACAGATGTCGGCATCGTTTGGGGCGGGGCCTGGGGTGGGCGGCGGATTGCAAGGCCATGCACAGCGGGTGCACTGGGGGCGACACGGCCGCACTGGAGCGGCCGCGGAAGGCGTGGCGTAAGGGCCAATAACGGATTGTATGCTCCAACGGCATGTTCCAACGGCCAATACGGCAGCCAAACCCACCACATCTCACACCGCTTGCTGCACGCTCTTCGCTAGCCATAGCTATTGACTGGTGATGGGTGTCGGCACCGCCATTTCAGACGGCTCCCGCACTGCTTGAGCCCTCCCCCCCACGGCTTGTCTTTGCGGATTCCACGGAGAAGGAAGCGCGGGTAGCCGCGCAGTGCATCTCTTTCAAGCTGCAAGGGGAATGCATCCCTGCTATCTCCAGGGCACGCTACCTGGGGCTAGTGTATCGCCCAGGTCGCGCTTTTACGGCATGTAGAGCGGCACTCAATGATTCTGCACGAAGCGCGATGTTCAGTCTGCTATCGCGCACCAGGAAACGCAAGATCCTGGCACCCGACGTACGTATGCATCTTTTTGCCTCGCAAGTGAGAGCCATTGCCACCTGTGGGTGCGAAGCTTGGGGGCCGGACCTTTTGACGGAAGCAGTGAGGGGGGCCCGGAGGGGGACCGTGCGCGAGATAGTAACAATGCAGCGGAGGGATTGTTGAGGCTGCGATCCAGGCCTTGTATCTTATTTGGGGAAAAGGGGGCAGGAATATCCAGACATGGCGGGAAAGGCCGTCAACAATATCCAGCGCCATACAAAATCAGCGCCGGACCCCCACTTGGAAACTCTGGAAAACAGACAAAATGGCCCATTTATATCCATGGATATTAAGATACAAGGCCTGCTGCGATCAGAGACCCCGCGGTGAAGCATCATATTACTGGGGCATGGAACGTGTTCATGCGTCAGTGTGTCGGGGCGTCGCGCCCTGTACAACGTTTACCTTTTGCCGAGCTTGGGCAGCCTGGGGCAGCTACCCTTGCACTACTTTGTTTTAAAACAATTGGTAGGATTCTTTAATCGCACGCGAAAGCAGCCGCAATCGTACTGCTTTATAGCGATGACGGTAGAGTTTGTGTGTGTGTGGTTACAAGGTGGTGCGCACTTCTCGTGCCTTCCAACCTCTTGAAAACCGAAGGCCCGGGCCGGGGTGGCCCTTATAACGCCTAGTAACCTAAGATTGTTCAACTCTCTTGACCGGCCCTCACAAGGGGCACATTCCTGCTCCTAAATTCCCATATGGAGTCGAGCAGCGCAGCAAGCCTAGCCGGGTCCGCATTCCGCATCACTTCCTGCATGCCCTTGCTAAAATCGACGCCGCTGTCCGTCCTCAGTTGGTCGTAAGCCGTACATGTCATCAGGACGTGGTGTTCGTCCTCCACTTCGTTCGCTGTGCACAGCGGGCACGTCCTCTCCAGGGGAGAGGGGTATGCAACTTGGGGACCGGGGCTGCATGGGCTGCATGGGGAGTGCCCAAAACGTGTTCGGACCCCCCAGCCAAGCCCCGGAGCAAATTAAATTTGTAACTGTGACTACGTTTTATATATTGGAGCTAAAGGATAGCCGCCTCGGCAGTAGTCGCGATACATCGTTTGCTTGAGAACTGTGTCGCCTTTTCTGTAACCCAGCCGGCCGCTGTAGTATGTACTTGTAAGATGGAGGAGAGCTGGGGCCGTGGAACCTTGCGGAGGCTGCAGGCCGCGGTGCTAACGGTGAGCGAGGGGGAAGGATTGACCGTTGTCGCGAGCCGGCCTGCCTCTGAGGGACGGACAGCCGGACAGACGGTGCCTTAGGGCTCTATGACGAAGTACGAAGGCCCAGGCCTTGCTAAAAGGCAAATACGTTCGGGGGCGACTTCAATTGGGCTCCGCTTGGGTTTGGGCGCGCGAAACCCTGCGACTTTGGCTCCGTCGTGTCGCCCGCGCCCTCCATATTTCTCTACCCTTAAGCGCGTGGCCCCAACACGATATCGCAACTAAGCAAACCAGTCCCGCGCGGCGGAGACTGGAGGGCTGTTCGTCATAAACACGCAGCTCGCCTGGAAATCTGCGGAATCCGGGTCATCGGCGCAGGTCGCCAGCCTGGGCCTGCTCCCAACCTCGAGTTTCGTACCATGTATCGTTAGCAGCTATCCTTCTGATAGCCTTGGGCGCGCGGCTGCAGGGGGAGACGATGACATTAGTCCGCAACGGAAATGCCTCGATGCATGCGAAATGCGCAGTCGCGACACACACGATTTTATCTAGCTATGAGTGAGGGCCCCCTCACAGTGTGTATGGGAAGCGCTGTACGTCTTCGAATAGGCATCCCTCCGTGCGCACGCGGAGTAATCGTCGCTCGCGTGCGCAAGGGATGCTGACTAGTTGGCGCGGTGGTCACTTTGGGCACGTGGGTTGGGCCAGGAAGTGCCCAGGTACGTGTGCAGATATGCTTCACTGTGATGGTTCACTTTGAGCATGTGGGTTGGGGACCAGCGGCCTTGTGACACGCTGCCGATGCCCTCTCGCCGCCCATGCCCACACAGGCGGTGCTGCTGTCGCCATAGGCGGGACGAAGGAGAAGCATTGCTTTACGTGCGGTGAGCACGTTCTGTCGCGGTCCTCCAACCGTGCCCACCGGGCTATATACACGCCTCGGAAACACCCCGGTGTATCTTAACACCACCATTCTCGGTTGTTACGTTTAGGTAGCTTATGTTTTGCGTCTAAGTCTAGCACAAGTCCGTTACAGTGGTGCGAATCGCCCTTCGTTATAGTTCCCTTTAGTTATGGACCCGGCCGCTGAGGTCGCAGCTGCTGCCGCAGCGCACGCTGCCGCTCAGGCTGCTGCCGCCCAGCAGGCTGCCGCTCAGGCTGCCGCTCACCAGGCTGCCGCGCAGGCTGCTGCCGCCCAACAGGCTGCCGCTCAGGCTGCCGCTCACCAGGCTGCCG
This sequence comes from Chlamydomonas schloesseri, assembly GCA_016834595.1. NCBI lineage: Eukaryota > Viridiplantae > Chlorophyta > Chlorophyceae > Chlamydomonadales > Chlamydomonadaceae > Chlamydomonas > Chlamydomonas schloesseri. Next base: position 31,380 of record JAEHOD010000109.1, on the reverse strand, counting down.
CTCAGCAGGCTGCCGCCCAGCAGGCTGCCGCTCAGGCTGCTGCTGCTGCTGCTGCTGCTGCTGCTGCTGCTGCTGCCGCTGCGCAAACACCAGCAGCAACCTACTGCTGCTGCCACTGCCGCCTCCGGCCCGCATCCTCGCGGTGCCCCGTCGTCGCACCTGCGCCCGTCGTCTGCCCCGCCGGTGCCGGGATCGGAACAACGACGACGACATGTACTCTGCCGGCCAAGGCGAGGAGGTACGTACTGCAAAATGCTCTGCAATCAACAATTCGTTTCTCGCCTGCCTGTGGACGCAGGCCCGTCGGGGGCGCCCCAACGCGGCCGGGGCAAGCGCAGCACGGCAGCGGCGGCGGCGCCTGTGGAGCCGCAGCAGCCGGCGGGACCGCGAGCAGGCGCGGCAGCGGGCGAGATGGACAAGGCTGGGCGCGTCGGGGTAGAGGCCGCACTGCCTGAGGACGCAGGGCCGTCGGGTGCGCCCCAACACGGCCGGGGCAAGCGCGCCGCGGCGGGCACTGAGGTGCAGCTGGGTGGTCAGATCGCTCCAGTCGCGGCACTGGAGCCTACGGGTGCGCGACCGGCACGCAAGAGGTTTGCACCGGCGCGCCTAGACATGTGATGGGCAGGCATTCATAGTCAGGGGTGCCCCTGTTCATAGTGCATGTTTGTAGTGTTCGCTTAGCGTTTTTGGGACTTGCGCAGCAGATTGTTGATGCTAGAGCCTGCCTATGGGTGCACCCCAGTTTGGGGCTGCCTGCCCTGCGGCTATCAGTGTCAATCTGACAACACCGATGCAGGAACAGCCTACATATGCAATGCTTGGTCGAATTGTCCCTTTATTTTATGACATTGGTCAAGTTCATGCAGGGGCGGGGGGTTTATGTAGGGGTGTGTTACAGACATGCGCTAAATTGGGCCAGGGGATCAAAGGAAAGGGTCAAAGGTAGAAGTGGGAGGACGTGAATGCTGGAGCAGGGGAAGAAGGAGGAAGCTAGGATGAGCCACTACTAGTGCTGTGCAAGCTAATTTGCCGGAAGGAATGATGTCATGGCCAGGGACAAGGGGGACTGGGAGGAGTGGGGGTGCCAGGCCGGTGCACACGGGTGCACACGTCTCCCCTGCGTGTAACCAATGTCCGGACTTGAGTCGACTGTCGTCAAGTGTCCCGTGGGCACCGTTGACACGTATGTGCATGCAGGAATGCATTGATGGCGGCGCGAGAGTGCTGGGTCCACGATCGAGTGTTTCCCCTGTCGCCATGTACCAACGCCAGCGCGACAGGCGCTGAGGCAGCCCGGGCGCGGCCGGGCGCGGTCAGGGAAGCATGCAAGCTGTTAATATGAATAGTATAGAAGACACTGGCGCGCGGCGTTCGTTTCGGCGGGGTTCGGAAGGACACCAAAACGGGACATTCCCGAAACGGGTCGGTTCGGCATGTCCCAAGGAAAACGGGCAGCGGCGCCCGCGCCTTATTAATGTACCGACATAACCAGTGGATAGCAGTAACATGGAAGAGGCATTAACGCGCGGCAGGATTTTCATTCGTGACGTTTTAGGTCTGAGCTATTCTGCGATTGCCGACTTCCCAGTCGAGGGCTAGGCCGGGGCGCCAGTGGCTCCAGCATCTATATGTTAGTCATAGATACAAGTTTACATGCTCTGGAGCTCGGTTTGTGGGGTCCGAACACTATTTTAGGCCGGATCCAGGCCACGTGCAGGGGCCCATCCGCGAGTTGCATACCCCTCTCCCCTGGTCCTCTCCTCCCTAGGCCTATCCCATGCGCGATTAGCAGTAATTGGCCAACAGCATAGACGAAATCGCATCAGGAGTTTGTGTCGCGCAACAGTGATGTAAGCCCGGCAGTCAGGGGGGGGGTAGAAACAAACTTTTTTGACCCCAGGCCACAAAACCTCCCGGACCCCCCGACCGACCGACCGACCCACCCCCATGGACAAAACCGTGTGTTTCAGGGGGTTTTACCCCTCCATTTAATGCCGGAGTGGTGCCAATCGACTGCCCTTGGTGTGCTCTATCACGCTGTGCGATTTGCCGGTCGTGCACGTGACTTCGACATGTGCAAAATTCTATCCATGGAAATGTCCCCGGGCCTGACCCACCCCAGCCAACAATGAAACAGGCTAAGCGCATAGCGACACGCACCAATAATATGCTCTCGGTAGGTTTACCGCGATTGGACTGGGGTTTACCGCGATTGGGGTTTACCGCGATTGGACTGTGGCTGGGATGACATGCCGACATGTCAACAACTTTTCACGTCATTGCTTCCTGCAGTGTCCTCCGTCGCTGCAAACATTGCTACAGTGTGTTGCAGTAGCACGCGCAGGCTTACAGAAGCGTTTGGGGCTCGTGGGACAAAGTTTTGCACAAACCGTGACAAAACCTTGGGGGACCCTGGACCGACCGACCGACCCAAAACTTTGGAGGCCCATAACTTTGCACCCAGTACCCCAATTTTTATTCTGAAAGCGGATTCTGAAAGCTCTCGTTGAGCTCTATCCATTTGAAGCATGGGGTATGTTTCGGAAGATTCTACCCCCCCCCCTGCGGCAGTGGTCATGTAACACCAGCGGCGCGGCGCCCGTCGCACTTAACCCCATCCAATGCTTATATTTGCACATATGAATGCCTGGTTGCTTGCCGTCTGAGGGGAAGGCGTGTGGGTCTGCTTGCAGCCGCTCATGGCCCCACGCCCGCATCAGGTGCTCCCTGAAGGTGGAGAGGGCAGGCCCGTCGGGTAGGGGTGTACTGGCCCTCCATTCTTCCCTCGTCTCATGTGTCCCTGGCCAGTTCCAGACGTCAATGCCTTGTGCTGCTATGAAACGAAACAAACGTGCACACCACCCATCACTCGCCCGGTTCCTCCATGCGTCACGAATTTCATCTACCAGCGTGTCGAAAGCCAGACTCCTGGTTTGTGCGCAGATCCTATTGTAGAAGCCCATACATTGCTTCGCTATGAAAACGTGTAGCGGTAGTTGGGCTAGCTCGGCAAACAGAAGCCGGTGTGACGGTTCAGCGGCACCCACAGTCTGGCGCATGTACTGAATTTGTAGCTTCACTGCTTCGTCTCTCAAGCATGCCTCAAACGGCCCCTGTGCCAGGTTATTGCTATCATTGCGCCGTGGCGGCGGCCCTCCGTCTAGCATTTCCACTAGTACGTCTGGCCCCCACACCTCGCAGCCATACGAAAGGATGGAGCGGATCTGCACTTCAAAACAGCGCATGCGGATGTCTGGCGCGAAAATGCGCAGACGGTTTAGTCTAGTGTTTAGTGCACACATACCCCTGCGCGCGGACTCGCACAGCGTCTCCCTGCAGCTGACAAATGCCCTACCGGGCCCGTACACCGGGCCCAAGTATCGTGCTTTGTCCACCGCGGGGATCGGCTGCCCTGCTAACCTCAGGCCCTGGCATTCAGTGCTTACCGCGCTAGCTACCTCCTCACTGGCTGCAAACACCAGCCTCTCACATTTGGCAACGTTTGCTTTCATTCCAAAAGCTAGGCAAAAAGTATCAACTAGCGACAGCAGATGCCGCATCCGCTCTGGAGTAGTGGCTAGCAGGGACACGTCGTCCGCATACATTAGGAGTGACACCAGTTTCCCGTTGATCTCCGGGGAGCCAGTGATCTCGTCCAAATCTTCTGAGTCAATATACTCGGCTAACGTTTCAATAAATAGACCAAACAGCTCAGTGCTAAGTGGGCATCCCTGCTTCACCCCCTGTGTAGTTGCAAATGGTGTGCTGAGTGTGCCTTCAGCCTTCACAACCATCATCACCCTTTCGTAAGCTTTTTTAACCGCATCCAGCATCGTGCCCGTGACACCCCGCTCTTCTAGCCGCATCCACAGCAGTGGCCGTGGGACCTTGTCAAATGCTTTTTCAAAATCTATTTGCACAACAATGAGCGGGCTCGAGCCTCCTCGAGTATGCTTGCTGATGAGATGCCGCAATGTAAACAGATGGTGTGACGTACCAAACTTCCGCCGGAAACCCGCCTGGGCCGGATGGTAGAGATGGTAGAGTTGGTTGAGGCGGTTGAGGCGAGCTCGCACCCTGGCGGTCATGATGCACGCACGGTCGCTGGATGGGGACGCTCCTTCCTGCACTTCGTTAAGCTATTAGGAGACGTGTGGCAAGATATGCCTGTTGGGTTGCGCCGCCAGAGAGCTAGGGACCGAGTTGCATGGCTGCTCTCCAGGCCCCTGCCCGAGGCTACGTTGGTTGCAGCGCTAAGGGAGCGTCTGATGGCAGGGTGGGCGCATGAACGGCTTGACGTCGCACCTGATTCGTTTCCATCAGATGGCATGCAACCCGGCCTACGTATGGCGAAGTACAAGCACTGGATGGGACTCCGTTTCGAAGGCCATGCACCGCCAATGCACCACACACACACATCGATCACACAGTCGGTTTCGCAATTCGCATTCGCAATTTAGCGCATGTCCGTAACACATCACGGCACCCATGCCATACGAGATGCAGCGTGCCCTCATGCGGTTTAGGCTGTGCTGCTGGCCCCTCGAGGCGAACCGGAACCATCGCATCCCCAGGGAGCAAAGGACTTCTCGTCTGTGCATTACGGTATGGCAGTTGAGGATGAGAGGCATGTACTGTTAGGCTGCGAGGCTTACGCTGAGACAAGGGAGAGCTACGGACTTGCACAAAGTGTGGACATGCGAACCGTTATGAGAGAGTGGGACCAGGTGAAGCTGGCTAGGTGTCTGCAAGATATCTGGACTAGGCGTTGTGAGAGATATGATGAACTTGTGTCGCACGGTGTGCCGCATACTGCTGCTGCTGGTGTTATCGGAGACGACGAGCCTTTACGGCTCGTTTAGTCTCGTTATGGGATTTAGGAATGCACACTTCTAACCTGTAACAACAGCAGCAAGCTTGAGCCAGGGGCACTCCCAGAAGTGGTGGGCTCGCGGCGAGCAGTGCGCCCCGTGTGCTGCTCCGAAGGTATTACAGCCACAGGCCTCAACTGTGTGAGCTGATGTGATGTTTCCTGCCAGTGGCACGCGTCCATTGGCAGGTCATCACAAAACCTCCAGGTGCTCTCCAGGGGGGGGGAGGAACAAAAGTGCGGGCACCCCACCCCACAAAACCTCCCGACGAAGAGAACCTCCCGAGAACCGACCCCCAAATTTGAGGGCCCATATCTTTGCAATTACGGCCTGATTGAAACTCCGAAAATGCTCTCGTCAAGCTCTATCCATTTTGGGTCTGGCGCCCTAAACGGAGGACCAACAGGAAGTAGGAGCCATGATCGTAATAATTTAGCGGAGGGACTCTTTGAGGCAGCTTTGAAGGATGGGGCAGTCAAGCTACAAGCTAGTTTCATGCGCCAGTGTGCGGGAGCAGCACGGCCTGCTAACCGCTTGCTATACGCTGAGCTGGGGCAACTCCGTGGGGCAACTCCCAATGCACTATCACGCTTTCAAAATGCTTATTGGGTTTTACGACCGCATTTAACAGGGGGGGGGGGTAGGATATTCCGAAACATACCCCATGGTCCAAAATTAAAGAGCTTAACGAGGGCTTTCAGAATCCGCTTTCAAACCTAAAAACGGTTTTCTCGGTGCAAAGATATGGGGCCTCAAAGTTGGGGGACGGACCCACCCCCCCAGGGGTCCCCACGCTTTTGCGGGCGGATTTGCTAGATTTCGTCTTTGCACACAGAAGCTATCCACAAGTAATGAGAAAGGTATATTAGGCCCGGGGGCACGTGTCTGCGTCGCCAGGCATGGGTTTACGTGCGTCTTCAGCTGTGGGTCGTGACATGTCATCGTGACATGTCTCCGGCATGCCACACCCAGCACCCTCCAGAACAGTGCAAAACGCATCCAAGGACACCGCAACCCCAGTTTGTAGTTGCATGAGGTTACACATGCATTTTGGTGGCCAGTTCTGGGTGCGCCCGGTCACCCCTGGTCAGACGCATTGAAGGATTGGAATCCGGGCCTGACCCAAACACGAGGCGGTGTCCCGGTAAACTACACAGCGCAATAGAGCTCACTGAAAGGAGTGCATTGACACCAACCCGACCAAAAATGGACGAGTTTTAAGGGCTGTACGACAGGGGGGGAGACGGACTACCCCCCCCCGGGGGATCCCCGGAGATTTTGCGGCATGGGGTCTGGAGGTTTTGTTTCTACCCCCCCTGCATTTAAAAGCAGAAGCACACGTACCGCTACCGTGCGCTGGTGGAGGAGCTAGTCGAGGCGGTTGATGCCAAGTCCCGGCCGGCCAGCGCTCAAGCTAGCCGAGCACTAAGCTGGGGACAGTCTTTCTTGGAGGTAATTGAATCTTTCGCTGACGTTTGAAAAGGCATGCCTATTAAAATTCGGCGAGGAGCGGCGAGGGGGCAAGCAGAATGGCTTCTGGCTAACTCGCTGCCTGAGGCTGGGTTGGTTGGGGCTTTCCGTGAACGCATGATGACAGGGTGGGCACACGACAGGCTTCATAACACGCCCGACGCATTCCCAACTGATTCCATGCAACCCGGCATGCACATGGCTAAATACAAGCACTGGATGGGGCTCAGTCTCGAGCGAAGTACTACTAGCACCTACAAGGCAAGCACCGCACGCCACCTGCGTCATCCCGTATGAAGCCCATCGCAACCTAATGCGCTTTCGTATGTGCTGCTGGCCGCTGGCCTCTAACCGTAACCATCATCTACCCAGAGATGAGAGGAAGTGCCCTTTGTGCAATGACGGCATAGAGGATGAGCGACACGTGTTGCTCGCGTGTGAAGCTTACGCTGACATCAGAGAAAGCCACGGGCTAGCTGGAGTAGAGAGCATGCAATCAGCAATGCAGTGTACGGATCAACGTGTCTTGGCTAATTGCTTGCAAGAAGTTTGGACACGACGTAACGGGTTTTTTAGGTTGAGTAGTGCGGATAGACGTGTGCACGAAAATCACACTGAATCTAACAGGAGAGACGAGGAGCCCTCGCGGCTCTGTTAGTCAGAAGGAACGCACACTTCCAATCCTGTAACACACTCAACAATTCAGGGGGGGGGGGGGTAGGAAACAAAGTGCCAGACCCCATGCCCCGAAACCCCCCGGGAGCCCCCTTTGCAAAGGCGTTGAGGACACATATACAAGATTCTGCGGACATTGGTGATGAGGATAGCCTGTTTGAAATAATTGTGGAACGTAGAAACCTGTGGCTACTGGCACCGCCTCACCAAACAATTCAACAGGCAATTTGGGATGTCGTATGCTTGGCGGCGATTTCGGCCATGGACTACGGAAGGAGACTGCTTTTTGCGTCTAGGAATGAGCAAGGATACGTAGGGAACGGGGCGACACTGGCTAGAGTTAAAACACAAGTGATAGCAGACTTTTGGGCAAGATTGCAGTCGTACGTAAGCCTGGGCATCAAGCCAAGGGGGTGGGATAAAACCCCACCAGGTCACCCTTGGATTGAAAGAAGGGAGGATGGCAGCATGAGACTGAACAAACCAGCGTATATTACATTTGAGGAGGATTTGGATGAGTGAAGTGGTGGAGCTCCCATGGGAGCAAGGCCTACTAGCCCAAGGCCCAGAGTAGGCTGTCGGCGTTGCAGGTGGCACGCCCCTGAGGTCTAGAGCAGGGTGTTCGTACTAGTTCCAGTACGCTTTCGCTGGCTCGCGAACTGCGTCAGCAGGTCCCTCCTGTAACCAATGCAATCTGGGGGGGGCGACCGAGTCCCCCGCGGACAAAACCGTCTCAAAAAGGGGGTTATACCCCTCCATTTAATACCAAAGCGGTGCCAATCGATTCCTCTCAGCGTGCTCTATCACGCCATGCCATTTGCGGGCCTGTTCCACAACTTTGACACGAGCGGGATTCCATCCATTGAGATTCCCGGCCCAACCGCCGCCACGTAAACGGACCCGTATTCACTCCCAAATGCATTACTTGTTGTATTAATGCTACGGTGATACCTGCTTGGGTGTTACCAGACTGTTCTGGGTCTCAAGCCCCCCGCCAGTATCATGCGCATTTGTCAATGTGTGTGACATGCGCCGACATGTCCACGTCCAGGCGTCGAGTTAGGCCTTCCCAGCGTGTAATCGTGTGAGGCGTTGCACCAAAAGCATAAGTGCATCATATCCTGCTGCGTCTGGGCCCCGTAGGACTGAGTTAGGGCATGTTGGGGCTCCTCCCGAAATCCCTGAGGTCAGGCTCCCGAAACCCCACGGACCCCCGGGGGGGACGACCGACCGTCAACTTTGGGGGCCCAGAACTTCCTCACCAGACACCCCCTAAAAAAACTCAAAGCACGTGCGTTATTATCTCGTTGAGCTCTATCGTTATAGAGCATGGGGTAAGAAACTTTGTTTTCTACCCCCCCTGCAACAATTTATGGCTCTTAGAGGGCTCAACGCCTTTTCCAGCTGTTAAAACGTGGCAATAGACCTAACCGGCCCATTTGGCGTCCACTTATCCAATGGCCTGGTTTTTCCACTGCCGGAGTGGGAAGTCGTGTCCACGCATGCAGTGGACGCTCATCCTGCGCCAAGTCCCCACCACCCGCCCCTCCCCGCCCGCTATTTTTGGCAGCCGATGCTTCTCAAACAGCGCGTGATACACCCGATACTTCGCACGCTGCAATTGCGCACGGCGCCCCGCCTGCCACGGTTGCACAATCGGTATTCGATTTGTTGCAAATTATTGTTGCAAATTTGCGGGAGGCCAGTTCGACCGGGCTCTGTTGGTCGGTGATGGTGCGCAATTGCAGCGTGCGAAGTATCGGGTGTATCACGCGCTGTTTGAGAAGCATCGGCTGTCAAAAATAGCGGGCGGGGAGGGGCGGGGGGTGGGGACTTGGCGCAGGATGAGCGTCCACTGCATGCGTGGACACGACTTCCCACTCCGGCAGTGGAAAAACCAGGCCATTGGATTAGTGGACGTCGAATGGCACGATGACCTCGACAATACGTTTACAAGGAATTTGTAGAGGTCATCGTCCCGTTCCGTGGCCACACCTCCAGTGGCCCAGGTGGGCCACTATAACAGTGGCCGTTGCGTCCTCGCATACAGTTGACGCTCCTTGCACGACAAGTCCCCGGCCTTTCCCCCCCCCCCCCCGCCGCGCCGGGCTCCATAGATTTACTAGCCGTCGTAGCTCCAACACGGGTGCCGTCAGCCTCGCGATGAAATGCACAATCCCAGCCAGGGCCCCGTGATCCGGCCCACCGCGCCGGTCAAACCCTAGCGTTCCGCGTATTCGACTACTGTTTTACGCCTTTCCAACATACAATTCACCACTTGCCTTTCCAATATAAATATTTGTTACAGAGAGACAGCTCGGCGCGGTTAGTTGGGCTGGGTGTGTGACGGAGGCGCCTGCACGACTCCGGCTTCGCCCCGGCGCCGGCTGGAGGCGTCAGCTGTCACGCGCTTCACACCGCTGTATGGCGTGACAGCGCCTGATCAGCAAATGACTAGAGGCAGGCGGGTCACTGGCATGGCTTCTGTGAGGAGATGTGTATGTGCAACATGCAAACCAAGTCATAGGTTTATCACGTGCGGGATAGGATTCTATGCGGCTGGGTGGGCGGCGGAGTACTGCTGTGGCGGCGGTTCCTACTTGATTCCTGACCACGATGGCTGGCCCTAGATGGTACGGCAGGCATGGCGTGGCCGACGTGGCCACTGCTTTTATGGAACGTACGAATGGCCCATGGCGGGCATGCCGGCGACCATGGCCCCAGCTCCCACTACAGGAGTGGACAGGGTGGCCACAACTACTGGGTCCAGGTACGGGAAAGGAAGCTTTCAACATCCCGCCCGACGGAACCATCCAGTCATATTGCGCTCCCATCACTCTGACACATACACACGGCCATAGGCAAGAGCGCAGGGTCGGGCGTTGACCTTTGCATGCGTGGGTGGGGCTGGAGTGTGGTCTGGTGGGGGGCCAGGTGCTGTACCCATGTCAGATTCACACCTCGGCCCCTGCCACGACCCCACCCGACGGAACCATCCAGCCATACTGCGCTACCATCACTCTGACACATACACACGGCCATAGGCAAGAGCGCATAGTGGTGAATCGTATGTAGACAAGGGGTGTCAGCTTTGGAACAGCTGGGAAAATGGGCTGAGCCCCTACAGAGCACGGGACGTGACGTTTAGCTTGGGGGCTATCATGAGGCCCCACCCGCTAAACATCCACCGCACCCTTGCAAGTCTTGCGGACGTGTAATGCCAAATATTTTAGGCGTGGTTTGGCGTAACAGGGACGCACGCCGTGCACCACACTTTTGCTCAGCCACGCTACTTGTTTCCCTCCACGATTTGCGACGCTCCACGTCACGTCACCATCTCTACAACACATATAGCGGTGAGATATAGAACACAGCCGGGGCACCACACACCTCAATCAGCGACATTTGCTTCTCGGCGCTAGAGCAAGGGACGTGAACCCTGGTAAGGCGGCATTCACGGAGTCGTCTCATGATGTCTCATGGAACCTGGCTACTTGTCAGGTGTGGGTACATGAGACGGGGACGCACGCCGTAGTTTGCCCTGCCCTGCTGTTACCCACGAAATAGTGGAAGATGCACGACGCTTTCACGCGCGCAACCGCCGCAACGGTGTGGAAACCGCAGGCGCGAGGCCCAGGAGATGAAGCTGCCGGGCACAGGGGTGCCCCTGGCCAGGCAGCAAGCGTAGGCGTGTTACAAACCCCAAAACAGCGATGTACCGCCCACTCCACGATTGCTTGGTTGAGTGTGCGCTGGTATAGCGGTATAGTTGTATAGTCGTGACTGTGACGTGAGCTAGAGCTGACCGGCTGCTATGAGGACCGCGGTCGTGGTCGGGAGGCATACTGTGAGCCTGCCCGCCACGCCGCGCCCTGGCACGCTCCACACCGCGTCAGCACTTCACCCCGAGTAGCCGGGAGCACCCGATAACTGTGCATGGCACCCGGAACCGAAGCAAGCTCTGCAACTGGCTTGCCGGGACCGAAGTAGGGACTCGGGGCCGCGGCACATTCAGGCGGGATCGACATGCGTGGTTCGGCTGTTGTACAAACATCAACATTGTCGCCCTGCGACGCTTGCCGTCAATACGATTGGATTTATAGATGCGATAATTCTAGGGCCCGGACGCTATGCTCGCAGACCGACGAAAGTCAAAATGTCCATGGACGCGCGAGCTCGCTTCTCGCACCGACGTTTCTGGGCCACCGAAATTTAGCGTTTAATACCCGTTCGTACGAGCTTTAACGTGGTACTCGCGGTATACGCCAGTATTGAGTCTGGTGCCGACGCAGACACGCACACACGCACGGACAGGGGTGGTCCTGGGGGGCTTCGGCCCCCCTGGATTGTCGTCATCAGCGGGGGGGGGGGTCGAGGCCCCTGGGAAGTCGGGGCAGGTCGAGGCCCCGAAAATCACACTGAATTCAACAGGAGAGGCGAGGAGCCCTCGCGGCTCTGTTAGTCAGAAGGAACGCACACTTCCGATCCTGTAACACACTCAACAATTCATGACTCTTAGAGGGCTCAACGCCTTTTCCAGCTGTTAAAACGTGGCAATACTTTTTACGGGTGCTGATGCCTGTGTGGCGCTGGAGTGGCTTTAGTGTGGTCGGCGCTGAGGCTGGGGTAGTTCACACAACTGACACTACGGTACACAATTTTACACAACCGTACACAACATTACACAACGTTTCACAACGCACACAAGCATTACAAAACTTCACACAACATACACAACGTTTGACTGTCTTTTTTCTGCTGTTGCTTTAGTGGATTTGTCGGTCTTGGTACTTTTTGATTCGAGGCGAGGAGCCCTGGCGGCTCGTTTAGTCTCGTTACAGGCTCTGAGATGCCCACACATCCACCTGTAACACACTACTACGTTTAAAAGGGAGTCAAGGGCATAAACCGGCCCAGCGGCCCCAGCCACCTGGTTGGGGCAGTCCAAATCAGCCCACCTTCATAAGGCACTCCCCATTTGCACACGTTAAGGGCATGTCTCGCTCCATAATGTCGCCCACACAACACACAAATGTTGCCCACGCAACAATACGCAACACTTGCATGGCCAGACGCAACCAGGCCCACCCATCTCATGCACGCTTCAGGCGAGTGCGGCAGGAGCCAGCATCATGTCTTCTTCTTGTAACTACCAGGGTTACACAGTACTTAGTACGTATTAGTACGTAGTTCGTATTAATGCGCCTCCCTTGTTTCTTAGTATGTCACAAAATACGCGAGAGGGGGGGTTGACGCGGCGGCGGGGGGGGGCGCACACGGCTTCAGGTGTGCCGGGACGCCCGCATGGCATGGATTCGCGTGGACGCGAAGTTTCATGAACAGTATCAGAGGGAGTACATGCTCTACTGATCAGTCTATATGTTGTGAACTACTGTGGCTCACTTTGGTCCTTACCAACTTGTCGCGACGTCGTGCATCTTTGACAATTCAAGCACCCCAACATCCCAGCGTAATATGGCGTACTGTACCAAGTAAGCGGCGTATCACGTATCAATACGTATGTACTAAGCCAAAAGGATAGTACAGTGCAACTACCGTATAAGCGCTATTAAACGCGTACGGGAGTTATGTCCACCAGGTGAACAGTAAGTACTCCCCCGGTAAGTGACGCGTCCAAGCCCCAATAGAACCACCCAACCCAGCCATGTGCGCAAGCAAAGTGTAAGTTGTCGCTGAATTGACGCCTGCGCCAGTTGCGCCTAAATAAAAACCTGGACTAGCAGCCATGTATGGTCAAAGCCACCGCTGAAGCCCGACAGTAGGACTTCTGGGCCGTTGGGCCTGCTATCGGCATGGTATGCCTTTTTCAGCCACAGTGAAATATTCTTCTCCCCGCCTTGACCCTGCCGCGTTCCTTCACCTTGTCAGGGGCCGTTGTGCATTTCGCTGCCGTGGTTGGATGCGGTCACTACTTCAGTCGTGCCTGGGCTACCCCATCCATCATTGATAGGCACTCCGCAACCGTTCTAGGGTGCATTGCGCTGGTCCTGCACTGCCTAAATGTCTATCTTTTGTATTCTGATGGGCCCAGTCCGCTGTGGTACTGGATGCTGTGACAAAAGTGCAACAACGTCGGGCAGTCCCGTCAATAGGCTGCTACCGCTGGCACCCACGTCACTGGCTGACGTGTTGCGTCCAACCGCGTCAGAACGCCCAGCAGGCGACGAGTACGCCCCCAAGTGCACACGGCTGGCATGTCTTGGCTCACCCCAAGCAGGCCGGCGGCGGCCAGGCTGAACCGGATGATTGCCACTTTCCGCCGGGGGTCCAACGGGAAGGCTGTAAAACGGCTGCGGCGCGCTGCCTCTGCCACCAACGCTGCGCAGTAGGGCCCCGAGCGGCTGCTGCTGCTGCTGCTGCTTTCCGCGCGAAAGCGCACCCATCTCGTCTCCAGGCGCAGTGCGACCAGCTGAGGCGTGTATCGACGGCAAGATTAGCGAAGACTCGCCCGCGTGCGACAAGCTACGCGTAGGGAGGGCTGGCAGAGACTCGGACACGCATTGCCTGCCTGCCTGCCGCCCCGCGGCAGGGCCGAGCTGCGGCCGAGCACGGTGGCTTGCAGCCCGGGTGCCGTATGACAGGTCTGCCGCTGGCATTGCCGTGCCGCTCTGTTCGCTCGCAAGCAGCGGCAGCATGGGCACCTGTGGTGCGACTGGCAAGCGCTGCTCCGCAGGCTCATGGCGTGACTCCGGGCTGAGGTACAACGTGGTGTGCCCGCAGCTCTTATCAGCGGGGCCGTCCGGAACACCAGCGACATCTGGTTGGTTGGATGCAGCTGCCACTGCGGCCAGGTCACTCACAAGCCGCGATGCCTGGCCGCCAGCCACTGGCGGACCGCTCACTGGCGACCGGCCGCCTGGTGGCCAGACACCAGGTTCGGCAGTGGCCTGGTTGCCAGCTTGCGGTGGTAGCGCAGCAAGCTGGGTCCCGGGAGTGCCCTTGAGGCGCGAGGGGTTCGGCAGCCGGATCCCGCTGGCCATAAGTCCGCTGCCGGTGTACGGACTGAGAGATGGCGGATCGGCATTAGGTGTGTCGCCTAGCACTGTATGCAGCTGCAGCGGCGGCACTTGTGCATGCCCGCCGTCTAGGGCACCAGCTGGCTGCGGGGCAGCCGGCGGCCCGCAGGTTGCGGCCAGTCGCGGAACACTGGTGCCCACCAGTGCGCGGTGCCTGCTGACCTGCTCCATGCGAGCGAGAGCAGGCGTGGAAGGTTTATCGCCGCCATCGACGATGTCGGCAGTCGTGCTGCTAGACGCGAGTGCAAGGGGCAGCCCTGGAGATTGTAGCACGTCGTGCGGGGCTGCAGACTCAGCCTGTAGCTTCACATCCGAAGGCCTGCTGTCGGCAGGCTGCTCAACTGGCTGCCCGCTCTGGTTCTGTTCCGCTGTCGCTGTCAGCTTGAGGAGCAACGCGCGCTGGCTGGCTTGGTCCTCTGAAGCCGGCGGCCCCGGTTCACCCTGGCCGGGTATCTGTAGCTGGGGGCGCGGCGATCGCGCTGTTTCCTCGTTTGCGGCGGCCACAACTGCGCCGCCTGCAATAGGAGCCCCTGCAGGGGCAGCGCCTTCTTCGGCTGTGGGAGCAGGTGGCGTCGCAGGCAGCACGGGATGCTCCCCAAGCCTCAAAGCGGTGGCCGCGGTGGAGGCGGCAGAAGGCGGCCTGATAAGAGGAAAGGGCAAACGGCAGTAAGCGTCGTGTGCTACAAGGAAGCATTAAATGATGCCCGCCAACAAATGCCTGCCCAAGCCCAATCCTCACCGTGATCCGTCGTGAACGTTAGCGTCGGTGGCGAAGGCGGGCGTGCTAGGCAGACCTGGCCGCAGCTCAGCGGCTTCACCGTCGATGCCGCCAGACCAAGCACTGACCGGGGCGCTGGGCGCCTGAAGTCCATTAAACGCTGTGCCGTTGCCGGGCGCCGCCTCCTGCAGGCCGCCACTGCCCCAGCCACGTGGCGATCCTGGTTCCTCCGAGCACTCCTCTTCCTCCGTAGCATTGCCTGGCGCGCTGTCCTGCCAGAGCGGCGAAGGCGGCCCAGGATCTGCCCGCCGGTCAGCTGTGGCGTCAAGGTCACATTCGCCGCCATCCACCAAGTCGGCCAGAGGGTCCGGCAACCGAGGCCCGCCCCGGCTGCCGGCACGACTGCCGCCCGTGGTCAGCGCCTGGCCCTTGCCCACTGCTTCATGCTGCTGCGACTGAATAGTGCTGCCACCCGGCAACGGCCGCTTGGAAGTGTACCGGCTCTGCAATCGCGGCATGGCGCCGGGCAGGTGGATGAAGTCCGGCAGCGGGTCTGATGCACGCGGTGGTAGCAGTTCAGAGTAGGCGGATGCCAAATAACTGGGTGCGGCCAGGGAATGCTCGAGTCCCGGCGACTGTGCAGGTGCCTGGTGGGGCGCTGCGACCAGGCCGCGCGCATCAGCTGCGCGTAGCAGCCCCAAGGAGCTCTTCGCGCGCAAGGGCAGCACGGAGCCTGCGCCGCGCAGCAGCTGCGCGTGCCTGCCAGCGCGTCGGCTGCTCAGCAGTGCCACTGCGCCTGGACCTAGGCCAGATGCCCGTGCGGTGGTGCCGCCGGAGCCGCCAGCTACAGGCCGCGCGCTCGTGCTGCCGCCACCACCGTCAGGGCTGCCAGACCGCACTAGCGCCTGCTGCTGCACCGCCGCCAACTCAACTGCCGTGTGGCACTGTAGCAGTGCCGCCACCCTGCGCACAAGTAGGACAACTGGCGATCAATTTACGGACACTGGTAAGTGCATCCCCAGCACCCGCCGTAGCCCGCCATATACCCCAAAGTGACTGCAGAGCTCACAACTGGAGGTGCGCTCGCGCGCCCCTGTAGGATTGGCCCTCCGCCCGACCCACCTCGCGTCCCAGGCCTCAGGCAGGACAGGGCCACCCAGTGAGGTGGCAGGCGGCCCTACATAGTTGGATCGCTGTCCCGGTTCAGGTCCATAAGCTGCCTCTGCATTATTAGCAAGGCCGACTATAACCGACCGTGCTGATGCGGCCATGCCTGCTGCGCTGGAGCTGGCACATTTCACATGGGCATGCGACAGCGTTGGGGCAACAAGGGCGAATGCCGCGGGAGAGTCCAGGTGGGAGCCGGGACGAGACGCACCACGCGCTGGGGACGGGGATCCTGCCCGCAGGGGCGAGGGCGATCGCGCTCTTGAGGCTGCCCGTGCGGAGCCCGCCCGTGACATGGACCTGGCTGTAGCAATGGCCGCCGCCAGGATGCCTGAGTCAGGCGAGTGCCGCGGCAGCGGCTGAGGTTGAGGCGCTGTCAGCTGGTCGCCCTGCGCCGCCCACCCGCTCAAGGCCTTGCCGGCCCCAACGTGTGGGGATACAATCGTCAGGCCGTACGGCTGGCTGGCCTCAGGAGTTAGGCTACCGGCCGCCCCGCCTGCACACGATGTGTCGGGAGACTGGGCGTGGGGGCTGAACGGATGCGTCGAGTTGGCGCGCGGGTGGGCTCCTGTCGCCACCCCGGCCACCAGCAAGCCCGGGGCACGTGCGACAACCTGAAGTCGGCAACGGAGGAGCCATAAGTCAGTGAGGGAGACAGGGTCGGCCAAACCACCCTACCTACTACCTCAGAACTAATGATGGTCCTGCATGGCAGCACGTGTACTCCAGCGCAGAGATCGTGTGCCCACCTGCTGCGCCACCTTGGGGCCACGTGAGCGACCACTCACTGCCGGCGGGGCCCCGCCCCCGCCGCCAGGGCCCTCAGCCGTGGCACCGGCTCCGCTGTGCGTCCGTCCACGAGCTCGGTCCGGGGAAGGGGCTGTGGCGCTGCTGTGCGCGGCCGTGACTGACATTGCTGAGGGACGCGCGGACAGTGCCGCTGTAGTGCTCGGAGAGTCAGATCTCTGCAACGGCTGCGCGCTTTGCCCATGCAGCCGGCTGGCTTCTGGCGAGAGGCTGCTGGCCGCGCCCGCTGGAGGCGCCAGCAGCACACCCGAGGCCTCGGGGTGCGGCGGCAGCGCGTACGAGTGCACCAGAGCCGCCGCCGCCAGCCGCATGCGGGTCAGCGCCGCGCGGAAGTCGCTGGTGGTGGGGCGGTCGGCCTCGTAACCGGTGTGGATGTGGTACAGCACCTCCTCCTGCGCGACAAACCCAGGTATGCAGGACTGGGTGGATTGCCATTGTCCAGGTGTTGCGCCCACGCAAGATCCTGTTCACGGCGCCCCCCCCCCCACCTTGCTCAGCTGCAGCGTAATTCCAGCCATCAGCTCGCGCGCCTCCTCCGAATCCAGCGGCTCCTTCGTGAGCAGCGGCACACAGTCATCATTACGTTACATATTGGTTGGAGGTGAAGGACATGGACGGGGCAGCATGACAGACTGGGGCAGCACCCTCCGCCTCATGATCACATCTTACCAGTGAGATTGCGTCCCCAGTGGCCGAAGTCGCCGCAGAGCCCAGGGCCCACTGCTGCAGAGCGGGGCCGTAAGACGAACGCAGCGGCGAAGCGCCGGGCGGGGCAGCACCGACCTCTCCAGAAGGCGGGGCGCCGCCTCCAGGTAAGGGGCTTGCGGTTTCCACTCGACTTGTGCGCAGCACTCCGCCTGAAGCTGAACAGGGAAATGCCAGGACCATGAGCCTTGCAATCGAGGACATGCATATAACATCCACGCGTCACTGCCTGTGCCTCACTCGCTAGTGTGCTTTTGGCTAAGAATGGGCTGGTATTCTCCCCCCCCCCCCCCCACACACACGCAGACACCACCACCTGGTACCTCGTGGGCTTTGACCAGGCAGCAACCCTAGCGTGGATTGAAGCGCGGCCGCCGGTCCCGCGTCCCCGTCAGTAGCCACCCCCAAGAGCACGGAACGCCTGTAGAGCGGCGAAGGGCAAGGAAGGTCAGACATAGATATGGTGAAAGCTGCGCCACCCTGGCCTCGTCTCCTACAACAGGACTGGCACATGCCTTCTTACTCACCTGATGGCCCTCAAGGATGAAGCCGAGGGGTCATCTGGCAGCTCCACAAACGCTTTGGCGGTGGCAAGCGTCGTCGCGCCTTGCGCCTGCAGTGGCCCCACGGCGCAGGTGTGCGGCCCCAGGCTGCCCAGGAACACGGGCGGTGCACTGCTGTTGGCGAAGACAGTTGCTTGCGCGCGGTCCGTCATTGCGGCGACAGCCTCTTCCTCTGCTCCCGCGCTAGCCGCGCCATCAATCGCGGTGCTCGCTTCTTCCTCAGCAAGCGCGGCGTCCTGCGGGAGTGAGTCACAGTCCTGTTGCTGAGGCTCAGTGGCAAAAACAGGTATAGTAATAACATGATGCAGGAGGGTTCCATGATTGCTGTGTGTGTGGGGGGCCATGCATGTTAAATTATGGGGGGGGGATATGCATGAAATTGTCGGCGTCCTTTGTTCCTCAAACGCTTCCCACCTCTGCTTCATCCACAAAGCGCATGCGCCGTCGCGGCTTGCGTGCTGCAGTGGAGATGGCTCCGCCCAGAGTGGCGGGACCCTCGAGTTCCCCATCCAGGGTGGATGACACGGCGCGAACGGGCGGGGTTCCGGCAGCAGGGCTGCTGACGCTGACCTCGGACACCACAACCTCCAGAGGCGCAGACGCAGATGCGGCACGGCTAGGGCCAGCAGATCCTGTCTGTGATGGCTGTGGCGCTGATGTGGCCTCTGTTCCTGCTTTTTCACTGGTCGTGGCCGCATCCGTGTTGTGTTGCTCTGCGGTCTCGCGGGCCGCTGCCAGCTCGCCGGAGGGCTGCAGTAGCCGGTCCCTCTCTACCGTGAGCCAGCGCTTCAGCAGTGGCGACACCCACAGTCCCTCCTCTTCCTCGTCACCGCCGGCGTCCGAGGCCTCGCTGCGCGGCTGCGGCGCATCTGCCTTTGCCCTGCTGCTGGGCCCCGCCGCCAAGACTGTGGCTGCCGCCGACATGCTGCTGGCGCCGCCCATGAGCCGCTCACGCAGCTCCTGGCGCTCCTCCTCCTCACGCCGCTTGGCGTTCACCAGCCAGGGCAGCACCTCCTCCGAGGAGCCCGAGCCCCGGCGGTTGCGCCGGCGGCCGCCACTGCCGCCCTCGTCCCCACTGGACTCGCTGCCGCCGCGCCTCCTGCTACCTCTTCTGCTGCAGCCTTCACCTCGTGCCCCACCGCGGAGAAAATGCGCGCGAGCCTGTGTGGAGGTTGAGGCGAAATGGATGGGCTTGGTCAAGCGTTAGGCAAGCGCCGCAGATAACCTTAGACAACGGGCGTCCAGTAAACATGTACGCGCACCTGTGATGTATCGACCTCCATCGCTGCGGCCGTTGCAGACGCCGCCGCCACTGCCTCCACGGACAGGCCCTTTCGGCCGCTGACCTGCTTGCGTAAGCTGGGGCCCTTGCCTGCAGTTAGCATACCACCACCCGCGACGCCGCCGGCTACGGCGCCGCTCGCTCCTGCACGAGCGGCAACACCCCGGGAGGTGGTGCTCTGCACTGCCCCTGCAGATGGCCCGGCGGCCTGGTTGGCACGCAGGATGGCCTCTGGAGGCTTCTGACAGGCGGCCTGTCGGGCGCAGGAGGGGATAGCCGCATGGTTTGTGGTCGAACAGACCTCAGCAACGTTGAAAGGCGAACACGCCCTGTCCTTAAAAGCAGACAGTGTTCAGGTGCTGCAATTGCTGCAAGCTGCCGCTACCCACAGCCATGCGTGACCTGTACGTCATGTCAGCCGCGCACCCCCTGCGCCCCGCCCCACCCGCAGAACGGTCTTGGCCCGCTTGTTGTAGAAGGACGCCCCCTCCACCGGCCACTCCAGCCCCGCCGCCATCGCCACCGCCACGTTCAGGTCCACGTTGCCCACCTGCAGCGCCAGCAGGTGGGGCGTGGGTTAATTTTTGAGGCATAGCCAGGGTATGTGCGGGCGTTTGCGCTGAGTAGTACACAAGCATCTGAGCGCAACGATACCAATAGCTCACCCGGGCCGCGGGCGCTCCGCCTCCGCCGCCGCCGCTGGTCGAGCCGCCACCGGTGCTGCCGGCGCCGACGCCCGCCATGGAGCTGGTGCGGCTGGCGATGGAGCCGTTGGAGTTGGTGGAGGCTGCAGGGGACGTGATAGGAGGGCGGCATCAGAGGTGGGTGGGAGCCGGCTGTTGCAGAGCCGGGCGACGTAGCATTTGGGCAGAGCTTTTGTGCTATGGCGCCCCTGGCGACTGGCAAAGATGACAGCACAGACTTATATGTAATGCGACCAAACCGACTCGACACCGGTTTGAGCTGCAGCGCCCTCTCCCGCATTATACCCGCTGTGCTCGCTCACCAAGTCGTGCCACGATGTTGGTGGCTGAGGGCGCCCGCTTGAGCGAGGTCGCCGCCATGAGCGCCGCCATGGAGGGGGCGCGCAGCAGCTGCAGAATGTGAGTGGGTATGGCGGCGGTGGGGGTGGGGTTTGGTGCGCATGGGTGTGGACCGCACAGGCGGTTTAAGTGGCATCATGTCTACAGTGCCGCGATTGACATACGGTAACAAGTTACGCCGCCACCTCACCTTGTCCGCCACCTCGGGGTGGCGCTGCAGGTGCCGGGCGATGCTGGGCGTGCGCAAGTGCGGCGGCAGCTTGTTGAGCGCCTTGGCGGCACGGGCCCGCGCGCGGCCCAGGGCCGGGTTCTACATGAACATGCGCAGGGGGCCCGTGCCGATCATCAGTAGTGCATAACCAGGCACGGTACTGTATCCACAACCTGCAGTCTGGCCCTTCGCCTGCCTAACCTCCCACCTCTCGCACCTACCTTCATCTCCTCCATGGCCAGCTCCACCGCCGCCATCATGCCCAGCTCGTCCTGAAGGGCATGAGAGGAAGTGCAGCGCATAGGGCGCGACCGCGGGTGATGTTGTTTGGGCCACACACTCAAGCACACAGTGCCGGCTGTGCAAACACGACTGGTCAAGCAGCCCTCGGAGGTTGCCCCTCAACCCGCCTCCAATAGCCAGGGGCACCACGCCTACACACACACGATCCCACCTCCAGTGCGATGGGGCTGTCCGCGATGTTCTGCCACTTGGCGCGAGCGTGGCCGCCCTGTGTGAATGTGGAGTAGCCGTCATAGGAGGACTCAGCGGCATGCCGCGACTAATTGCATAGCAGGCCCAGATGGACCTGACGCGTCGCACCCATACGGCCATACCTATACGGCCGCACTCCACAAGCCGCGCTGCCGCACCCTGCTGCCCTCTACATGACCTCCCTCAAACGACGACCAGATGAACAAGGCGGAAGATGATCGCCAAGAACAACAGCATATCCCTCTCTTCCGCGCTCTATGGTTCTGGGTATTGTGGGTTTTATTTGGTTGATTTGAAAATTGAAATTAACTACCCCCCCGCCACACATACACACACACACACACACACACACACACACATTCTCCTTGTTTGTTTTGTTTTCATTAACACGCACATCGGACAGCGGGCGGGACTAAGGGAATTAGGCTTCCTGAGTAAACGTTGTAGGCGCATACAACGCATGTGGGGCATGCCGGAGTCAGATCGTGCGTCGATCGCCTGGTGGGGGTTACAGGCATTTGCAGGTAAGCATGGTATTACGGGTCGTCGCTGAGCTCGGTAATTTTGGTAGGTATCGGTCAGTAACTCTGGGCGGCATACGGGCGATTCCTTTCGTTTTTTTAACACGTGCACACACACACACACATACACACACACACACACACACACACACACACACACACACACACACACACACACACACACACACACACACTTCCTCTCCTTGTGCTTTTCTAACACACACTACGGAGCTGAGGGTGGGTTGGGTGCCGGAGCACCCCGGGCGTTTCTCGGCCAAGACCGGCCTGGTCGTCTGACGCGTTTGTGGCTGCCCTTTGGCATAGTCTGCCCTGGCGTCGAGTGCTGGTTAGGTTGTTGTCGAGGCTGTGAAAGGCTGCGGGGTCGCTGGACTCAGCCCCGTAGCCACCTGTCGCTGTGCTGTTGCGTGCGGTGTGTCGTCTGTCCGGTGCTCGTGTTGCTGCGGTGCTGGCCCTCCAGCCTAGAGTTTTGTGAGCCCGCTGGGCCCTGCGTTGTAGTACCAGCAGTAACCCTTCTGAGGCTACTGGCGTGGTCCAGGTTGGTTGGAGCGTCCCCCCGGTGGACTCCAGAGCTTGGCTGCGCTCTGGGCAGGGGAGACGCGTGATAGCGGCATCGTGTGGCCTAAATGCCTCGCTGTCGCTGGCTGTCCCCAGTACTCGATCACGAGACTCGTCAGGCCGCCTGTAAACCCGTTGTTACACACACACACACACACACACACACACACACACACACACACACACACACACACACACACACACACACACACACACACGCGCGCGCGCCACCCGGGATTACGGGGGTTTTGCGTGGGGTTTTGGCACGTTCTGCAACTCTGCAACCGCGCCCGCCACTGTGCCCCATTCGGCCGAGTTGTCTTAAGCGCGCCGCGTGCCCTGCCTCGCCCTCTCCTCCACTAGGGAGGAGAGCAGTTTCCTGGGTTGGGATTGGGCGGGCTGCGTGTCTCTTAGCTTGCTTGCTGCACGCCGTTCGCATTGCCGCCTCTTTTCCTTTGCCATGCCCGTGACACTTTCGCGCTGCCGCCCTTTGCCTATGCTTTCTCTGCCGCCTGTAGGTGAGACTACGGACAGTGGGCGGGAATCAGGGAATTAGGCGTGCCGGGTAAACAGTTTTAGGCGCATGTCACACGGCATATGGTTGCATGTCGGGGTCAGTTCGCTTCGCGAACGCCCGAGGGGTTCCAGGCTATTATCTGCGGGTAAGTATGACTACCGGGGCTACGCGGTACCGTCCAAGCGGTATTTGGTACGTATCCGTCAGTAACTCCGAGAGATTGCGGGGAATTCTCTCCGTTTCCGTTTACCAACACACACACACACACAGACGCGTGATAGCGGCAGCGTGTGGCCTAAATGCCTCGCTGTCGCTGGCTGTCCCGAGTACTCGATCACGAGACTCGTCAGGCCGCCTGTAAACCCGTTGCTACACACACACACACACACACACACACGGGATTCCTCTCCGTTTCCGTTTACTAACACACATACACACACACACACACACACACACACACACACACACACACACACACACACACACACACACACACAGTGCTGGCTGTAGGTGGGGTCCTCGTGCCTGGCCGTGCTGGGTTGCTTTCCGTTTCGCGCCTGAAACGCAGCCGTCTGCCACCCTGCCTGCCCCGCTCGCCTGTGCCTGCCCCACATACCGACGCGGCCACTGCGGCCGCGCGCATTCCTAGTCTCGGTGCTGCCGTGGAGCGGGGAGCGGGGGGCCAGCCCCCGCCAGCCCACGGCGTGCCTCACACACAGCCGGGGTCAGCGGGGCCACTGCGGCTTATCGGGTTGGGCGACGCCACCCGGGATTACGGGGGTTTTGCGTGGGGTTTTGGCACGTTCTGCAACTCTGCAACCGCGCCCGCCACTGCGCCCCATTCCGCCAAGTTGTCTTAAGCGCGCCGCTTGCCCTGCCTCGCC
This sequence comes from Chlamydomonas schloesseri, assembly GCA_016834595.1. Lineage (NCBI taxonomy): Eukaryota > Viridiplantae > Chlorophyta > Chlorophyceae > Chlamydomonadales > Chlamydomonadaceae > Chlamydomonas > Chlamydomonas schloesseri. The sequence continues at coordinate 7,838 of JAEHOD010000109.1, read as the reverse complement.
CTCTCCTCCACTAGGGAGGAGAGCAGTTTCCTGGGTTGGGATTCGGCGGGCTGCGTGTCTAGTTAGCTTGCTTGCTGCACGCCGTTCGCATTGCCGCCTCTTTTCCTTTGCCATGCCCGTGATACTTTCGCGCTGCCGCCCTTTGCCTATGCTTTCTCTGCCGCCTGTAGGTGAGACTACGGACAGTGGGCGGGAATCAGGGAATTAGGCGTGCCCGGTAAACAGTTTTAGGCGCATGTCACACGGCATATGGGTGCATGTCGGGGTCGGTTCGCTTCGCGAGCGCCCGACGGGTTCCAGGCTATTATCTGCGGGTAAATAGGACTACCGGGGCTACGCGGTACCGTCCAAGCGGTATTTGGTACGTATCCGTCAGTAACTGCGAGCGATTGCGGGGATTCCTCTCCGTTTCCGTTTACCAACACACACCTGCATGAGGTCCGCCACCAGCCTGTCGCGCTTGAGCTTGGCGATCATAGCGCCAAAGGGCAGCGCCACGCCGCTGGGCAGCACGTACTCGCCGCTGAGGGGGAGACGGCCGTGCAGCATACGCGTATACACTCAAACTACGGTATCAGCTTGCACATGGAGGAGGCGCTACCTAAGCCGATTTAACTTTGCTGGGCATATGGGTTCGTACTGTGGCAAACTTTCTCCACTTACCTCAGCAAGTTCTTGCCCGCAGCGAACTCGTACCTGGGGGGGGGGACACGCAGCGCACATTAGCAAGGCGCAGCGACACATGTACGGCGCCCTAAGCTTTTTACCGCGCATCGACCACCGCAACGCCCCTTGACCCCGCAACAACCCCACACTGCCCCCCGTCCACTCGCATGAAGAAGGTGACAAACTCCTTCCAGCTGATGACGCCGTCCCGGTCCAGGTCCATGAGCGCAACCATCTCGTCAATGTTCTCTGGCTTGACCGGCACGTCCGAGGCCTGCAGTGGCGAGGCGTCAGGCCGCCAGTGCAAATAATTGAGCATGCTGCCTTGCTGTTGCCGTGTGCCCGCGCCAGTACATCTCCACCTGGTTTGGTGTTAGCCTGGCGTGTTGCTTATAGCCTCGACTCACGGCCCTACCTGCAGCGCCGTCAGCAGCTCCTCCCGGTCCAGGGTGCCGCCGCCGTCGTCGTCGACCTGGTGGCGTCGGGCGGCAAGCACATGGCAGCAAACGTGTTCAACATGGATTGAACACACAATTGAGCGCTACACTGCCGTAAACTGTACACGCTCAAGCCGCCAGAACCATGGCTGCCGCCATAACTAGGACCACGGGCTCATGATGAGGATTTAGCGCTTGAACAACGTCATAGCCATTCATAAGCAGTAAACGGTATGTGACCACCATCGCCACCACCACCACACCACCACCTGCTCACCAGCTGGAACCACTGTTCGATGACGCGCTCGACGGCCGGGTGCAGCGGCGGCGCGGGCGGCGCGCGCTTGCGGCTGTTGAACCACTCGCGGTTGTCCCACTTCTGGATCTGCAAGGGTTTGGTCATGGTGGCGAGGAGTAGGCCAGGCACACTCAAGGGCAAGGCCTCATTAGCTGCCCCATGGCCCCAAAGCACTTGGGCGGGCTGGGCTAACCGGTGTGCATACATGCATGGAGACACAGTACTTGCACGCGGCTCTCCTTGACTCACCTTGCGCGCCAGCTCGCGGCGCTTTTTGGGTTCCAGCCGCCCACGCACCGTCACCGTCTGCCCCGTCTGCCGCGCCACCCGCTTGGCGTGCTTGACGCGCTCGCTCCACACCACCTCGGGCGCCCGCTCGTGCGCGTACGACTTGATCTGCATGTCAGTGTACACTGATAAGAACAAGACAACGCGCGGAGACGCCACCACCATGGTTCACACTGTCATACGTAGCCACGCTGCCGCGATTATCACCTAAATACAGGGCACCATGGCAGGTGCACCTTGCTACATACATCGCAGATAAGATACGGTAGTCCCACTCACCGCCTCGAGCACAGGCCCGGAAGGCGGACAGCCGCCAGCCCTGGCGTCCACCAACTCAGCATCACCGTCATCGCCACCGGCCTCGTCCTCCTCTGGCTCTTCCTGCGGTGTGAACAACGTGTGATAGGAAGTCTTAGCCGGCCGGCCGCTTAGACTGCTCTGGTCAACCCTTTTAACCCTCTCAAGCTTACGTCTGAGTCGGCCGTTGGCTGCGGCCGGGTGAGCTCATGGGCCAGCTCGCGGCCCAGCGTGTAGTCGACCTGGGTCAGTGGCGGCGGTCATGGATGGATGATTACCGCAGAAGTCGCCTGAGGTTTATGTCATCCAGGCCGCATATTCACCCAGCTTACCTCGTCTGGGACAAGGTCGAATTCCCAGCCTCGCCGCCGCAGTAGGCGTCGCCGCACAGCCCGGCCCGCCAGCCGCGCATCCAGCTTTTGCACCGACACCACCCCACCCGGCGCGCCTGATGGCATCGCGGACAGCGCGGCGCTGCTGACAGCTGACGTGGCAACGGACCGGGCGGTGGTGGCGACGCTGCGACGGCTGCGGGCGCCCCAGTTGCTTGCCGCCACCGAGCGTGGCCCTTTCGGGCCCTGGAACAGCGGCACATCCGCAATGCTCACGCCCTTGCCGCTTCTCAGCGCTCCACCAGCATTTGCGCCAGACAGCTCCCCGCCACCTGCTTTATGCGACTTGGCTGACCGCGCGGTGCGGGTGCTTACGGCAGCCACACTGCGGCCACCGCCACCAGCCCCCCGCAGGGACGTAGCCGTCGCCGCCGCTGAGCGCACACTGTCTGGGCCGGGGCCAGGTCCCAGCTCGTCCCCTGATGCTGATGTCCATTCAGCCTCGTCCAGGTCCCCATCTTCGTCATCATCATCAATGCCCGAGCCCGAGTCGGTCCGCGACAGCCCATCCTTGTCCTCGTCACTGCTGTCACTGCTGCTGCCGTCAGGGTCGAGCTGGTAGGGGTCTATCACAACATCCTCGTCCCCCGCCCGCCGCTGTTTGGCATGTGCTACTGTGGACGCGTCCGCGCCGCTGACTGCCGAGGCGACGCCACTGCGTTCGGGGAACCGGCATTTGTATTAGCTCATGAGGCGTGTGCTGCAGCAACCTGCGCATACGTTTGTCCCCCCCGCCCCGCCGGTCAGACCACGCAGTCTACGCACTTCCCCACCGGCCTACGCCTAAACACATCCCTCGTCACCCTTGCCTGGCAGCACTGCCGAAAGACTTGATGCTGGCGAGGGTCCCAGTGCGGCACATGAGCTGGTCACCGTAGAAGGACCGGAGCCTATCCACAGCTGCCATGGTTTGGCAAGCTTGGCCCTTGGCCCAAGTCTTAAGGCGCGTCAGTCGGTTCAAAACCAAGGCGTATTGCTGTGCAACAAGACATGAGCACAGCAGCGCTGGCCGTGTTCCCCATGGCCGGTGTGAAAAGAGGTTATGTAAGGTTCGTGGTCCTTATATCTGTCGAAAGTGACAATGGAGTAAAAGAATAGCCATCCGCGCATTTCCGCAAGCAGCTCGCACCGATTTTGCTATGTGGCTTTCTTCCTCTTTCAATGAGTATGCTTAGCTTTGGATGCAAGATGGTAAAGAGCTAACTAGGTAGACTGTTGAGACTATTGAAGAGTTCGACTGGGGACTTCTAAGGTCAGTTATTCTTCTGACTTGAGCGATTCGTTGAAATTTATTATGCACGCAATGGCTGGATTGTCGATCCTGCCATGCTGGTTGGTCAAGGTTCTGATTGAGCGCGACGCCCGAGCAAATCCGCTGTGCCGAGCCCTAACCCCCTCCCGGTCGCCAGCAGGGTCGCCAGTCCGCACCACCACGGCTATGCAGTATGCACGGGCTGCGGATGCATCGGTGGTGACCCATCTCATCCAGTGGTCTGCGACCAGCCAGAGTCGTAACACATGACACATACCACCTCGGCAGTTCTTCGCCTGCTGCGCCACATTTGTTCCAAATGCAAGGGATCGTGCCCCGGGTGTGCATTGAGGGTGCCCCCGTAAAGTGCCAGATTGCGAATCCATGATTCAACCGACGTCCGGCCAATGTGTCGATGTCTGCTACCTACTTGTCGGCACCATGCTTGTGACCCGAGTACTTGGTTCCGTCCTTGCAACACATCGCCACAGTGGACATCCACTACACAACTCGACGCCTGCCATCCCTGTCAACCGCAACCCACCCAGCACGCCCTAGCTGATGTACTTGTCTGCCTGCTCCGCCAGCAGCCGCGCCGAGTACTTGGCGTCGTGGAACAGGTTGTCCACGTCCTCCAGGTCCGCGCGCACGATGGCGTCGCGGCCATTGGTGCGCGCCAGCATGGAGGCCGGCGTCAGCAGCTGCACCGCGTGGCGCAGCGAGGTGCGCTCGCCCACCTGTGTTGGCAGGTATTGGAAATGGCGGCAGGGCACAGGATTGGGCCCGGATGTAGTCCAGCGGCGCATGATAAAAGGACGTGCATTTGCATCGGCCCTGCACGCAGCAACCTCAAGTGCCCCCAACTCCTCGCACCCGAACATGCTGAAGTGGAAAGCCCAACACATTCGCCCTCACCTCGCCAAGGAACGCAAGCGACTCCTCGTCAATGCCGATGCCCTCCACCTGCGCGCGGATGGCCAGGATCTGTACCATCTCCGACAGCGTGTAGGGCAGCGTGCGGATGATGACCAGGCGGTCCAGCAGGTCCACCGGGATGCCGTGCGGCGAGGTGATGTCGGTGCCGCGGATGGTGCACAGACCGCGGTTGGTGGCGAAGATGACGATGGGCGACAGCGAGCTCTCCAGCGCGCGGTTGAGGTAGGTGAAGCACTCAATGTCAAGCATGTGCACCTGCACGGCCGGGTGGGGGGCCGATTAAGTGGGTCGGGCAGATTCTTGACATATCAGTCCCGCGCCAGCCAAGCTTCACACTGCGCGTCCCCTGCGGCTGCATAGCCCGCAGCCCCTGGGCAGGGCTGGAATGAGAGCGTCCCCCCTAAAACCAGTTGCACCTGGAAACCCTACTGGATACGGGAAGACACCCCCCGGTTTGCAAAGGTTGATTTAGGATATGGATTGGAACCCTTGCCCCGTGCCCTTCCCCCGTCGCAGTGGCATTCCTAACGGATCAGTTCACTACGAACCCCTCCGTCCCCTGGTCCTTCCCCGGTACGCCCACCTCATCAATGAACAGCACACCCGGCACCAGCTCCGCCACGCCCTGGTCGATGTAGCGGTTTACCACCTGCCAGCGGACCAGTCGCGGGAGTTGGTGAGGGACCGCACTGGGATCGCAAGTGCCGTTGCATGCCCGTCTCCTCCCGGGTCCAGCGGTGGTGTACATCATATGTAATACAGGTGCACAACACCCCCGGCCGCCTTCTTTTTCCTCACAACAAGTCAAGCTAGCGGCACTGCAGCTTTGCAACAAGCGCCAGCTCCGAATGGTAACCAATGCCATGCGGCGCCAAGCCAGCCGCCAAGAGCAGTCGATGTCGGACCCTTGCCTACATGGTCCTAAGCTCACCTTGTTGATCTCTTGCCGCAGCTTGTCCGTGATTTCCGTCTTCTTGGGTTTCAGCATGCTACCCATCACACTCATGATGTCGCCGCCACCCTGTGGATGGCAAGGCCAAAACCATCATGCAGCGCGCACATGCGGTACTTCAGTCGCGTCTCCCGCTGCCATGATACCAGGTCCCGTCCCACCTGTGGCCGCGCGTTGGCCGAGTCCAGGTCGTGCAGGGTCACGTCCTGCACAATCTCCTTGCGCTTGTGCACATCGCCCTGTGCAGATGCAGGCGGCAAGGGATGATAGGGTCAGAGCCCGCCACATTGCCCATTCGGGGACCATCCCCTGCAGTGGGGACCCGACGAGCCGGTCATGCCCGGCCCCACCCGCCCGCACCCGCCCATCCCCACCTTAGGCAGTGGCACGTACTCCTCCGCCTCCAGGTCGAACTCGGTGGCGTAGGCGTCGCAGCGCCCCACTCGCTTCACGGCGCCGCTGTTGGCCTCGATGTAGATCACGTCGCCCGCGGCCACCTTCTCCTTTTGCAGCGCGTCGTAGATGGTGGGGTCCAGCTTAAGCTGCGGGGCGATGGATGGTGGTGGTGGTGAGCAGCAATGCACGGGTAGGCAAAGCTTGCGGCATGCGCGTGTTCAGCAACGAGGACCAAATGCCTTCCCTGCACAAACATGCGTAGACCTCATTCCCACGCACCTGCTTTGTACCCTTGGCGGTTTTCAGCCCAATGACCACATGGCTGACCACCTTGCCGAAGCCGGTGCCCTGCGAAGTGACGTGCAGGCGCGCTTTTAGAGAGCTGATCTTAGTTTGCTGTTGCCCCTAGCAACGCCACCCGGGCTTGCTCCGTGCATTCCGTGCGAACACGCTACTGCTCACCGCCGCCTCCGTGTACTCTGGGGTCAGCTCCGTCACCTCGCCCTCGTACACCTCCTTGTTCTCCTTGATGCGCAGGCCTGACGGGGCCGGGAGTGCGGAGGCTGGGTGGGACGCAGGGACTCCAGTCCGCGCCGGGGACACAAGCAGGCTCCTTTCATATGGACTTCCCGTATGCCATAATGCGCCCAGGCCCCGCTCACCGATGGCTCTCCGGAAGTTCTCCATCAGCACCTCCGTCTTCTTAACCTCGCTCGAGTACACCTCCGAGCCCACCATGGGGCAGAACGGCACCTGCAGCGCGGGCCCACCGCGCAGTGACAGTGCAGCACGCATCGTGTGCAGCGTGAGCCCTCTGGACCGCAACGTCCTCTTGTAGTTCAACCGCAATCCAAGCATTAACGGAGCAAGCGGGAGCTTTGCCACTCTTGCAACCCTGCATGCATGATAGTATGCATACGGGGAGCTCCTACACCACCGATGTCCGCCCAGTGCCTTCCACTGGTATGCTGCCCTTCTCGGGGTATGACATCATTGCACCTTAGTCCTGTCCCTTCACTTTCGTGTTGCCCACTGCTCAGGCTGCATCCCAGCGTGACCCCGATTACCCAAGCCCCTCCAATACAACAATGCAGCTCCATGCAGTCGCTGCACTCAGCTCCAGTCCCGCAGCCGCCCGCGTCCCCCGCGCCCCCCTCCCTTCACCCCCGTAGCTCCCGGGTCGCACCCTTCCATCGTATGCCGTCAATGAGGTCCCTTTGTGCGCCCACATGGTGTTGTGCCCCCGCTGTCAGCGCACTCAGGGGTCACCGTCTCCTCGTCTCCCACGCCGCCCACGTCCCGCTGCCCGCGATAGCGTCAAACCCACCTTCGTTCCGAGCTCCTGCGCAATTCCCAGCGCCAACGCCGTTTTACCGGTGCCCGGCGCACCGGTCAAAAGCAGCGCGCGGCCTGCCATTTTCTTTTGGCGGATCATGTCGACCACCACGCCACAAGCCTCGCGCGCCTGCTCTTGTCCCACAAAGCCTGCTGACATTGGCAGAGCCGTGCCATTGTCTTGGAGACCAAGGCCCTTAATGTGCGTGTGCGTCGCCACGCGCTGGGTCTTGGTCGTCGAGGAGACCTCCTCGATACGCATGGCTACGTGTCTTTACTCCGTGTGCAGTGGAAGCATAAAAGCTGTGCAAAGAAAGCCCGAGTCTGGAAATCGAGTCGAAAAAATGGAGACTTCGATCGTCACCGTAAGGTATGTTCTGCGCTGTGATTACAGTGTTCCTCGCCGCTTCAACTGTGGTGTGTGGTCAGCTGTGAGTGGTGGACCGCAGCCAAGAGCGCAGAACACATCAGACGTGTTTGCATTCCCACGCGGCACGCGGCTGGCACGCCCTCGTTGACTCGGCTCCCGAAACGCATGACCGCTGGCCCCATCCTGCCCAACACCCATGACGCCCCGGCCCCTAAACCC